>MU182271.1:264795-275807 GCA_016904865.1 Pissodes strobi | reverse complement strand
GGCAATATCGGTAACTATGATTTTATAGACGTGCTTTCAATTTATTCAGAGAGTGATTCATATCAGAATTGAACTTCTGTATAATTGCCTCTCGGCAAGTTTCTTTCTGTTGATAGTTTAGGTGTTTAGGGCATAATTATATAAGTATGTCTCACTGACAGCGGTGCCCAGCAATACGAACCGGCGTAGCGATGGGATAGTTTCTGGCAAAGAAAGAGTGTATTAATAAACTTGTATGACTTGCAATAAGTTTACAGCCATAAAACGTTTCCGTGAAAATTTAGAAAATCGAACAGACATCGTATTTAAATATGCAAAAAATAGATACCAAGAAAATTTATTATTTTATTTGAAAATAGGAAAATGTTTCTTTATTAATCAGACATTTGTTGCCGAGATATGTCTTTCTTCTTAATATCCAGTTCTTTCGGAACATAACGCTGTCAGAATTTGATCTTATTTATGTTTGTACAATAATCTTTAGAGTTCTTAAAATCGATCTAAAATATCTCTTACTTTTGGAGGAATGAAAGATATATTTAACAGCACTGCAATGACCATTTGATAGAGTAATAGGGCCATTAAACGGATAGCAAAATGTTATGGTTAATGCACAAATCTTTAACCAGTGAGCTGAGTGAGCGTCTATATTGCTACCCACTTGCGTTGGCAGTTGGCCCCGCTCTATAAAACAATTCTATAAACTGCCTAAAGGAAAATGCGTTAATATAAGTAACTGTCTTTTTATTAAATCGTAGTGTTAGCTTACCGTCTTGCATATCGTTTAAATCTAATGTATTGGTAATTGTGTTACAGGTGCTGCCATCCCCACCGCATATCCGACAATTGTCTTCTTTTAGGGTTGAACCAAGCATCATATCACATCCTACTGGCTGAAAAAATTATGTGTAGATAAATGTTTTAAAAATCAAAATAATTATAATGAATAAGAGATTTGCTTGAAATAAATCTCTTCTCGGGCATATCCTAACTCATCTGCACACCTTTACGTCACTCTTCAGGGTGCGAATTTCATAATTTGTTGAACTAATAATTCAGGTAATTTGTTCGTACTTGCTGTTCAAAAATAAATACATTATTATTAAAACAAATTCAAGTATAATTTTACCCACTTAAAAAAATTTATTGCATTTGCTTGGTAATTTTAAAAGAATTTAACAAAAATAGTCTTATATTTTGCTTGACACATAACAAAACTTTAAAGCTATACGATGCCGATGTATTGAAAAATATTAATTTTATCAATTCATAGCTTTTCATGCACGAATGAATAACATTCGCATGAAGTGTATTGTAGGAACAAACACATTTAGTATAAATAATCAAGGTTATAAAATCCATCAGGTTATTACGACATTTTTCATGAAATATAGGTGAATATTTCGTTATTGGAAGGATTGATGAATAAATGGTGAAAAACAGATTCCTGTGCTGGCTCTATGTTGTAACACCTGGAATCAAAAGATCTGAGCATATTTTTGGATAAAAACCAATAGTGTATCCAAAGCCAAAGTTGCCGATAATCCTGCATGAAAGCATTGATTAAAACAGCACGAGTTTATTTTCACGTTTTACCTTAACGCCCAAAGAGCCCATCTCTGAAAGAATATTGCCTGTATTTATAGTATTAGACGGGGCAACAAAAAACTGTTTCATTATATAACGCGAACAAACACATGAAAATGAGAAGCTGTTTCATATTAAAAAGTGATTTGGTTTTCCCAAAAATATATGGAAAATAAAAATTAATATTTACTAACCACTGCCTAACTTTTATTATATCCTAGATATAATCTATGCTCAGTACTTATTTACAATTACCAAACTCCGATTTTATTTATAGAAAAATGTCGCATTTTCTAAAAATAAAACTGAAATGAATGGAAACATGCAAAAATATAAAGAAATTGATTTTTTTTCCAGCAAAAAAGCTAGGATCTCAGTTTGCACCCTATATACTAGTGCTGGCAACCGAAGACGGTTTTTCGGATAGTCGGTTAACCGGTTTCGGATTATCCGCGGTTTTTCAAAAAACCGTAACCGGTTAACCGGATATTCGGTTAACCGATTACGCGATTTCTCGTTTAACCGATTAATCGATTAACCGAATAACCGGTTTCTCGGCTAACCGATTATTCGATTATCTAGTTACATGGCACTGGGCCACCGGGTTCTCAAGTAATGGTATAAAAGATAGAAAGTAAAGTAAAAACTGGGTATTTGGAATGGTAACATACCACATACCTACTGGACGGTGATTATATTTGGAAATGCTTTTAGAGGGCGATTGAAAAATAATATCTACCTTTAATAGAATACCTTTATATTTATTTAAGTTTTAAAAAATTGTAATATTTTTGCTGCTCAGAATTTATATCGATTGTAATTTGTAATAAACAATATTTTTAATTTAATTATTACCTTGGGGTTTATTTCAATAACGACCAAAAACTGGAATAAATTTGGTTCACTAGAATTTAATGATTGTGCTCTAATCGGCAGGGAAACTGAACTAATGGAAATATGCTTAAGAACAAATTATAAATTATGTTTAGCCTATGATTACTGTGTATTAACCGATTAACCGGTTATCCGATTAACCGGCTATCCGATTAACCGGTTAACCGGTTATCCGGTTACCCGGTTTTCAGTATTATTCGAATACCCGGTTTTATCCGAAACCGGTTTTTAAGAAAACCGAATAACCGGTTTCAACTTTTCACGGTTTTTGCCAGCACTACTATATACATATGCAATCAACTAGTGATCGGCCGATATGCTTTTTTTTGCCGATACCGATAATCGGCCGATACCGATATTTGAGTTGCCGATACCGATAAAATATCGGTATCGGCACGAAATTTTAAAATATTGATAGAAAAATTATTTAATATTAATAATATAGTATTTAATATACATACATACTAGGGTAAGTAAAACATCTAAATAGTGGCAAATTTGCAAACATTAAAGAGATCCGCCAGCACCGCATTCTTCTTTTTGGGAGTCATATGAGAAAGTTTTGTAAGTGCACCATCAAAAAAAAGTAAAGGTATTGAAACAAATTGGAAAAACTGGACAGGAAGGAAATTAGTTTGTACCTATCAACTTCCGTAATTGACAGAAATGAATCTCCATTTGAATGGTGGGATTTCAATAAAAAGGATATGCCTTTACTTAAAAATCAAGCAGATATTTTTTTATCTGCCCCTTCTGCAAGCGTCCTTAGTGAGCAAATTTTCTCCGATGCTGGCAACATTTGTTGTATTAGAAGAAATAGATTGATCCTTGAGCGTGCTGAAATCCTGATCTTTTTGCATCGCAATTTGAAAAAGTTGAATTTTGATTACTAGTTAGTAGTTTATACTACATTACGTCATGAATAATCACATGTATCAAACTTTTATTTTTGTTATTTCCTGTTTAGTGTAGAGGAATTGCATAAGTGCACTTTATTTGCAATGTTAAAATCTTGATGCTGTGTTATTTAAAGTAATAAAAATTAATTTAAAAGTAATTTGATTGTTTTTTTGTTTTATTACAAGAAATTATAATACTAGATTTGTATTTCAAAATAAATAAAATAAAATTGCTTTAATTAAAAAAATGCCGATATTTATCGGCAAATTTTTGCCGATACCGATTATCGGCAAAATTTGCCGATATGCCGATACGATACCGATACACCGATATTTATATCGGTATCGGCCGATCACTACAATCAACTACACTAAGCGGTTCGTTTACACATTTTAATATCCTACATCAATTTTTTTTAACTGTGAGTAACTTATTTTATTGATTCCACTAAAACTAAAGTTAAACATAAATCATAAAATATTCAATTATGACAAATAGAACAAAGAAACCCTAAATTCCTACCTGGCATTGTCCATTTACACAAACATCTAAACCTTCATCATTGCATCTGGTACCATCTATAACATTAGGTGCATGCCTATAATAGAACCGCTGTCCTTTGGGCATACAGTTAAGCTCGCAAGGGTTTGGTCCTTTTGTATACGGTACCCACCTTTAATAACAATCATAAAAATCAACACTTTCTTTTAGCGAAAAAGAGAAGCTTAAAATAAATAATTATGAAATGGAAAATTTATGTATCACTAGGGTAAGCGCAGTAAATGGAACTACACAAAGTAGCATTCCTCCCTTTTTTGGGAGGAGCTAGATAGTAATTATAATAGGGTTGATCATGTGGGACTACCAGAAAACCATTTGATATAGTAAATCGTCCCACCCTAATTAATAGTGATGATATTTAGAAAGTGCCTATATAACTTATTTCAGAAATAAATGAAAATTTTACAATTTGAGCATTGCTCAATCTCTTAGGACTATGGGATAAAGACAACTTACTGATATTTGGTGTTTTCAAATGGAACCTCGTCATACTCGGAACACTGCTGCGCACGAAAATCTCCGGTATCTGGACAATCCTGCAAAAGAAACCAGCAATCAGTCAATAGGTTAGAAAGCTTTAGATTCGATTTATCAAATAGCGTTGCACAATAGTAGAATAAAAAGTTGGACTTATGGAAGTCTTTATTATCTCTCTGATATCTTCATTGTAAATCTTGGAGAATACATTTTACCTGTGTTAGTGCAATTAATCAGTAAAACTATACAAAGTGGAGTATTTCCACAAGAATTAAAAAATAGCAAAATTACTCCACTTTTTAAGTCAGGTGATAGAAAATACATTAACAAAAATCATAAAGAAAAGAATGTTATCGTTTATTAATACCCATCTATTGACTGATGAATTTCAATGTGATTTTATAAGTTCTACACTCGGTGCGGTGGTTGATTTCCTAGACTATATCTCAAGGGCTCTAGATAAACAGCAAATAGTAAAAGCAGTTTTCATCGACTTGAAAACGGCTTTTGACGTAGTAAGCATAGACATTCTTCTGGATAAATTGTTTGAAATGGGATTTAGGGGTCTTTTGTATGGTCTGGTTAAGACATATTTGTATGACAGAAAACAATGCGTAAGGCTGGAAGACTTGTTAGTGAATGGTTATCTAACACCTATGGGATACCACATGGGTCAGTTCTTTGACCTCTGTTGTAGTCTCTACGTACTAAATCTGAAGTTGGCCAATCTAAAAGCAAGATATTTTAATTTTGCAGACGACACCGTTCTGGTATATACTAAAACAGACGAAGTTGCCCTTATTAATCTTATTAATAGTGATCTTAATAATTATCTTAAATGGATGTTTTCAAATAAAATAAAAATTAACATCGAAAAAACTAAATGCTTTATATTTAAGCAAAATAATAAGCCAATTAAGTCAATTAATAATAATCTAAATATTAACATAAATGGTATACCTTTAGAAAAAGTGTCAAGTATAAAATATTTGGGATTAGTTATAGATGAAAATTTAAATTGGTCACTATACATAAATAAAATAACTGATAAAATAGTTTCAATGCTGTCTGCTTTGTATAAAAGCAGATATTATTTGTCTAAAGAAAACAAGTTTCAAGTTCATAATGCCTTTTTTGATACACATTTTAGATACATTTTGCTGTGTGGGGCATGTGCGGTGATGTTAATTTTAATAAAGCTCAAATATTACAAAATAAAATTTTAAAAGTATTATTTAATTTTTTGATTGGCTTACTAGTTCTAATACAATTTATTCAGAATTAAATTTAAATAGACTAAGAGAAATCTTAGAAATAGAACAGTGCAAACTTGTGTATAAAATCATTAATATTCTACAAAAATGCAACATAAATATGATGTTTTACCATAATGTGCATGTTAAATATTTTCTTTTAAAAATCTATCTTCTTAACCAGACATGGAATATATCCAAATATGTTCATTTTCATAATTACGCCTAAACCTACATGTGCATGTAGGTACTTGTTTAATTTGTTTTGAAATTGACCTGCGTCGTAATTAGTAAGAGCACCGATACATATAACGATTGATTGATTTAGAGAGACATGACTACTCAGTATTTTAAACTCTTTTTCGCGCCCATTCAGTAGAAGGGGCAAATTTAAGTATCTGATGACTCTAGGTAATTTCAGATTAGCTTTCAATTTATTGAGGGAGAAATTCATATCAGATTTGAAATTCTTTATAATTGCCTTTCGGTTTCTTGCTGTTGACAGTTTAGGTGTTTAGGGCATTATGCATTATTATATAATTATCACACTGACAGAGTAGACCATCAGCAAAAGAAACCGGTGTAGCGGTGGGGTAGTTTCTGACAAAGAAAGAGTGTGAAACGAGTGTAAAATGTTTCCATGCAAGACAATTTAGAAAATCGAAGATATCATATTTAAATCTACAGCAAATAGTTATCAAGAAAATTAAAAATTTTTTATGAAAAGAGGAAAATGTTTGTGTACACTTAAACTTAGCTTAACCTTCAAATATGTTTCATTCAATACTTTTATTTCGACAGTTTCATGCGCGCATGAAATTGAAACCGCTTAGAATAAATGAATCTCAGTCCGACTGAAAATGGCGATGTAACCTCTTAGGATTAACTTTCCAAGCGGCTTAGAATGGTCAAGTCAAGTCAAGTCCAAAATATTAAGTTAAGAGTTAACTTTTTTTAGCGAAGACCTGAAGTTAGGTGAGTTCCTTAAACTAACATAATTTACGCAATATATAATATATTGCAATAAACACCTGGACTGAGATTCAATTTGAAGCGGCTTCACTTCATAGCACGCTTGAAACAGTCGAAATATACGTAGCGATTGTAAACGAAATGTTTCAAACAGTTGCTTGAACTTTGTAGTAATTAGAAGTGTAGCTTCAATCTACAGTATCTAAGAAAAGTAAGATATTTATTGACCATTACCGTTGATCGACTAATAGGCGGGTAGTCAAGCAACGCCATTACTAAATCTTTCTTCTTTCCGTATATAGAGTCATTTGCATATCACGACAAATTTTTGCTTTGTGAACTGGTTTTTTCTCAACAACTGTTCAAAATTTTATAATTCGATTCTATAGCTTTGTAGCAAGTAGCAATCTATATTAAAATAAACTTTTACGGTTTCTTTTCATCCATCTTAGGTTCTAATTCGGTGGAGTGCTGAGATGTAGAATAGGCCTACTATAAAGGGAGGGGGGAACTTATTTTACGATACGCAATTTCAAGATGGTTACTTTGAAATTAATCTAAATGCTCTTGTTCTTTCTAATTGTCTACATTCAGGAACTTATAACATTCATTAATTTAAGCTGATCTCTGGTCTCGGGCGAAGTCTTTAAGATCTTAATCGTGGATTTCGTCATAGAAGACAGTAAAAATTCTTGGGTTCCTCATTTATTGTTTTATAGGCATACCAATTAATCTAAACCGAACGTTTAGAGTTACGTAATGTCAACATTCTCGTTCCTTTGTGCGCGGCGGTTATAACACATAACTTATTTATGAAATTTAAGGGATTTTGACTTTAATGTTAAATAGGGTTTAGATAGTAATAACACTAATCTAATTTCGTACGGGTAATATTTTAAAAACCTGGCAAGATCTAAATCAAACTAATTAAAAATAATGATCATGATATTTTTTAATTGTTTTTTTTTGCGAAGTTAGCTATTTTGAACTATTACATACAAAATAAAAACGAGTCATCGGAGATGATATTATAGTTCTTTATTGATCCAAAAAGGACTTTAAATAGTGCCAGAGGCACCGTCCCCTCCTTATATAGATAGATTATTTATATTAAGAGACAACAAAAAACTTTAAATACAAAAGTTGGGGTTTTCCTGAACCGCCGAGATTTTTTATTAGAACAAATAAACAATTATTGCAAAGCTGTAAAAAATATATCAACTTGTGTTTCATTATATGAACACGTCCATTTATCTGATAGTCTGTTATTGAAGCCGAATATATCTAGAAAAAGAACGGTATAAAAATAAGTTGATGATATTTGTTGATATTATGGAACAGTTCATTCCGAGGTTCATTCCATAAGAGAACGGCAGCTCGTGACAGAAAAAATGGGCCAATTTTCTACAGTCTGCCTTTGATAGGGGACATATTAAATTTACAGCCGTAAGCTATCGAAATATGCATTAAAAAATTCTCGCACCGCGGTAATGCATGTTAAGACATTAATTTTAGTTTCCAAAAAAATGGTCTCTTGGAGCAACTTTTTACAGTCTGCCATGAACACATACTACGTTTGCCATATCCGCAATAAGCTTATTGACAGACGTTTTTCGCGAGTACAATAGTCACGCATGCTCGTGTAATCTTGTTAAAATATCGTATCACTGAGACAATTTTTTACAGTCTGCCAAGCACAAGTTAGACTCAGTTATCAATAAAAGTATAAGAATTTTACTAGGCAGACGTTTTGCAGATGTATAATTAAACGCACTAGATAATTAACAACATTTTTATGATAACTCGGAACAAGTTTTTACCGATTCATGTCTGAGCCATTGAAGGCTGATTTTCATATATAGGACTGTGCTCCTACCATGCTGCGGCCGTAGCGGGTATTCTACTTTTTCACAATAAGATTGAAGGTCGTAGCACAGTCCTATATGTGAAAATGTAAATAAGAGCTCAGTGCGTTTTATATGGAAAATACAATTTTTTGATTTACAGTGACAACGACACGGTAGGTGCACAGTCGGTGCGCGGTCCTATATATGAGAATCAGCCTTTATACATCTGCAAAACGTCTGCCTAGTAAAATTGTTATAACTTTATTGATAACTTGTGCAAACTAAAATAATGTTTCAACATGCATTACCGCGGTGCGAGAAATTTTTAATGCATATTTCGATAGGCTGTAAGTAAGGGAACATACATCAAAGGCAGACTGTAAAAAATGGGTCCTTTTTTTCTGTTAGAGTCACGAGCTGCCCGTCTATCAGTTATGTTTAAAGACAAAGGTATCAAACTTGGTATATTCGGAATCTATGGCGAACAGATCATTCTATAAACGAATTATATACAGAGTGATCCATTTAGAAAAACTTAAGCTAATACATTTTTTGACACTTTTGCGATGCTCGTTTATTTGTCTTGATAAAAAAAAACATGGCAGTTAAAGTTCTTTAATGTCTCTTAGAATAATCTCTCAAGGTGGGAGTAAATATACGCGAAAATTCTGTACATCTGATTATAATTATTTCACTTCCTAAATTTTGGAAAAGTTCTTTCTTGCTAGTGATTAAAAAAAAAGTTATCTCTTTTTTCAAGAAAATTGCTGCTTTGAACTAAGAGGGGAAATTATACAGGGTGTGCCACCGGGAACCGCTTCGATCTATATGTGGAAAAGTGTAACTAGGCAAAATATGAAAATTTGGTAGTATATCTGCGTTGTTATCTGCATTTTTACTGTATTTCCAATTTAATATTTACTAATGTCGCTGGAGACAACCCGACAAAAATATTTTCAAGATGGTGGTACTTCCGGTTACCCCGGAAGTATGTGTCAACTTGCTTATTTTAAATAGAACACCCGATATTTTATTACATTTTTTAATTCCGCGCAAGATTCTAGGCAGATTTCGTGCATCATGTCCTATACTTAGGTCTAAGCGTTTTTGAAATATTTAACTTTTTATGTCAAAAATTAGGTATGCAGGCCGTCAAATAATTATCAATTTTTCCTATAAGGAAGTATTTATTATTTAATTTGGGTTGGATTTCTCATTGAAAAGGAACTACTTTATAATAGATTTTTAAAAATATTTTGATATCTATTAATACAGGGTGTTCAAAAATTGAGATTAAAAAGGAAATTAAGAAAACTGGCAAAAATAATTTTTTTCAAATGGAAACCCCCAAATTTTATAATTTTATCTTATTTAGCATTAAAAATAAGGGTAAGTTTGTGTAAGGTTGTCTATTCCGAAAATTTTTAGGTTTTGAAGGTAACTTGGCTGCGGATTTTAAGTGCAGTTACCCTTAGTTAGCTATGACGGACTGAAATGCTAAAAAAATTTATAAACTTGTCACCTACCATTTAAAATGGCAAATGTGTCACTTGTTCTTGATATAACTTTATCACGTTCTCCATAAATAATAAATCAGTTTAAATAATCTTCGTTCCTATAATTTAAGCGCCCCGACATGATTATTAATTATGTTGGGGTTTGGAACCTTCGCCAACATGCACTAAAACGGAGTTTTAGTTTATTTGGGTATTGTGGATAAAACTCCGTTTTAATAATTATTAATGATTTTTAAATGTTAAGTGACAACTCTGCACTTAAAATCCCTATATAAAAATATTAAATTGGCAATATTTCGAAAACTAAAAATTTTCGGAATAGACAACCTTATACAAACTTGCCCTTATTTTTAATGCTAAAGAAGATAAAATTGTAAAATTTGTGGGTTTCAATTTGAAAAAAAATATTTTTGACAGTTCCCTCAATTTAATTTTTAATATTTTTTTGACCACCCTGTATTAATAGTTATCAAAATATTATATAAAATCTATTAAAGTAGGGTCTTTTCAACGATAAATCTAATGCAAATTAAATAGTAGACCTTCTTCTAGAAAAAATTGATCATTATTTTGGACATAAAAATTTGCATATTTCAAAAACGCTTAGACCTAAGTATAGGACATGATACACAAAATTTGCATAAAATCGAAAAATGTAATAATATAACCGGAAGTACCTTCATCTTGAAAATATTTTTGCCGAGTTGCCCTCAGCGACATTAGTATACCACCAAATTTTCAGATTTTTTCTAATTACGCTTTTCCATATACCGGGTGACAACGAAACTACTACCCAGGCCCGGATTTGAAAATGGCTTGAGATAAAAATTTGAAATTTTGACCGACCATAGGGTTCAATAACCTGCACATTTCAAGCATAAAAACAATTGACAGTCACTTCCGGTTTCACCGGAAACGATATAAGTTTAACTTTTTTAAATGGCAACCCCCGTATATTTTTGCATATTTGAATTCTACAAAAAATTCTAAACACTTTTTGTGTA
>MU182271.1:218215-234795 GCA_016904865.1 Pissodes strobi | reverse complement strand
TTCTATAGGGTAGCACAAAAACGTTCGGATGGTTATTAGTCGTGACATTGCCTCCCTCTTAAACCTGATCGTCCCGATCAGATACTGCATGTCCGTGGTATGCTTTCAGTCTGTCGAGGTGAACAACTTTCAGTTTGCTTCTGGGACTACGCTGAATTCTATACACAACGTCATTAATTCTTTTGATGACTGTATAGGGTCCTTCCCATACTGGCGTTATCTTGGGAGATCTTCCTTTCTTCCTTTGCGGATTATATAACCAGACTTTATCGTTCATCTGAAATCCCATAGAATTAGCTTTGAGATCATATCGTGTTTTCATTCGGTCACTGGCTTTCTCCGTGTTTTCTCTGGCTAATTCATGGATGTATAGTAACTTTTCCTTAAGGGAGTCCGCGTAGTCTTGAATTTCCATATCCTGGTTTTCTGGCGTTCCGAATAATAGGTCGCAGGGTAAGCGGAGTTCTCTTCCAAATAAAACCATGGCTGGTGTTAGTCCTGTCGTGTCATGGACTGCTGATCTATAGGCCATCAAAAATAGTGGTATGTGTTGGTCCCAATCCTTCTGATGTTCATCTACGACTTTTGACAAATGTTCTTCAATGGTCTTGTTAAACCTCTCAACCATGCCATCTGATTGTGGATGTAAGGCGGTAGTCCGTGTTTTATGGATGTTGAGTAAATCACAGACTTTCTGGAAAACCTTGGATTCGAAGTTGCGTCCTTGATCTGAATGCAGCTCTAACGGAACACCAAATCTGCTGAATAGGTTATTCACAAGGACCTCTGCTATGGTAACAGCTTCTTGATTGGGGATTGCAAAGACTTCAGGCCATTTACTGAAGTAGTCAATTGCCACTAAAATGTACTTGTTACCATTATTTGTTTCTGGAAAAGGGCCAGCTACGTCAATGGCGATACGTTCAAACGGTAGGCCCACATTATACTGTTTCATTTTGCCCCTAGATCTTGTTTTGGGTCCTTGGCTTGCGGCACAGGTTGAGCACTGCCGACACCACGATTTCACATCCTGGCAGTAGTTGACCCAGTAAAATCTGTCGCGAATCTTGTCAATCGTTTTGTTCACTCCGAGATGAGCACCAGACTTTCCATTATGAACTTCTTTCAGAACTTCCGATATCTTCCTCCTTGGTATCACTAACTGTGTCTTCACTACTTTGCCATCGGCGCTTTCCCAGGCTCGTTTAAGAAGTCCATTTTCCACCACCAGGGAGTCCCACTGAGCCCACAGAGTTTTAAAAGCAAGTCCTTTATTTGATATCTCGCTCCAGCTTGGTCTTGGTTGCTGTTCTTCTTTAGCTCTTAGCAATAGTGATATTTCACTATCTTCCAGCTGATCCTTTTTAAGTTGCTCTGTGGTCCACTGCTGATCAACCTCAAATTTCGTTTGCCTAATGGAAGTAATTCCTTCTTGTTGATCTATTCTTTGGCAATGCTTACAATTATTCTCGCATGGCCTTCTGGATAAAGCATCTGCATTATTATGCAATCTCCCTGCCCTGTGCTTAATCTTAAAGTTATATTGTTGTAACTTTTCAAGCCATCTGGCTACCTGTCCTTCAGGCTGTTTCATATCCAAAAGCCATTTAAGTGCTGCATGATCAGTCCTTATCAGAAATTCTTGCCCGTACAGATATTGATGGAAATGCTCAACAGACCGTACTATTGCCAAAAGCTCTTTTCGGGTTACACAGTAGTTACGTTCAGGTTTCGAAAGTGTTCGACTGTAGTACTCGATAACTCGTTCTTCTCCTGCTTGTACTTGCGATAGAACTGCTCCGATGCCGGTGTTGCTGGCGTCTGTGTCCAATACAAATTTACCCTTTTGTTCCGGATATCCCAATATTGGACTAGAACATAGAGCCGCTTTTAATTTCCTGAACGCAGAATCACAGTTATGATCCCAGTTATAATTTGCTCGTTCTTCAGTGAGCTTATGTAAAGGTGCAGCTATATTTGCAAATCCTTCGACAAATCTTCTATAATAAGTACATAATCCAAGGAAGCTCCGCAGTTCGTGTTTGTCGCGAGGACGAGGCCAGTCTTTGATTGCTGTTATCTTTCGTTGATCAGTTTGGATTCCCTCTGATGACACGACGTGCCCGAGAAATTCAACTTTTTGTTGGAAGAGAAAACATTTCTTTGGATTCAGTAAGAGCTGAGCATTCTTGATCCTAGTAAAAACTTCATGCAGGTTTTGTAGGTGCTCTTCGAAAGTTTTTCCCATTACCATTATATCATCAAGATAGACCAGGCATGTCTTCCAAGTGAGGCCTCGTAGAACAACTTCCATAAGACGCTCAAAAGTAGCGGGGGCATTGCATAGTCCGAAGGGCATAACTTTAAACTGATATAAACCACTTCCGGTAGAGAAGGCAGTCTTTTCCTTATCCTGTTCGTCAATGCCTACTTGCCAGTATCCGCTCTTTAGATCGAGTGTTGAGAACCAATGAGAACCTGCTAGTGTTGTCAACGTGTCGTCAATTCTGGGAAGTGGATAGCTGTCCTTCTTGGTGACGTCATTGAGCCTTCTATAGTCTACGCAGAATCTGGTAGTCCCATCCTTCTTGGTGACTAAGACAACAGGAGATGACCATGGACTTGATGACTCTTCAATAATTCCATCTTCAAGCATTTTATCCACTAGTGTGGTAACCTCTTGCTGCTTCGTCACTGGTAACCTCCGAGGATGCTGCCGTATGGGGTGAGCACTGCCAGTGTCGATTTTATGTTTTATGATGTTCGTTCTTCCAGTATTGCCATTTTTCCTTTCAAAGGCTGTGCTCTGCTCTTTGATAAATTGTGTAGCTCTCTTCAGTTCTTCGGAAGACAGATGTTGCCACGACTTCTGGAAATGTTCTATGACTTCCTTAGGTGATGTTGAGGGTGTTACTTCTGTCTGCGTTTCGCAACTGGTTACCCACTGCACCGGCTCGCAAGTGGCTATTACATCTCCTTTATTGATTTTGATGGAATTGGATGATATATTTGCTATCCTTATCGGTATTTCGCCGTCGGTTTTGACCAGCGCTTTGCCTACGAGGTGTTTGCAAGGCAAATCGTGGTGTTGGATAAGTCCGATGCAGCCTCCAAAATCCTTCTCCAATTTCCCAAAAATTATCTGCTCGGTATTTCCGCTTATTCTGACAGTACATGCCGCCACTACTTTAGTCGGTGTGCCATCGTCTGTTTTGTTAAGGATGAACTCTTCGGTGCCAAACTTCAGAAGATTAAGCTTGTTGTCAAAAGAGAATCCATGTTGCCCGATGAGATCCATCCCCAAAATAAATTCGTCTTCGATGTCGGCGACTAACACTGTGTGGTGTAATTTAATTCGTCCCAGTTGAAGTTCGATATCCATTTTCCCAAGTACTTCAGCTGTCTCACCGGTAACTGTACGTAAAACTACATTCTTTGATATGGGTAGAACTTCTACTCTATTTACTCTGTTGGACCTTATCAAAGATACCGCCGCACCAGTGTCAACAGTAATTGTTATGGCTCTTCCGTTGATCTTTCCTGTAATTGTTAGACTGTCGGCGGCTTTTCCTAGGCTTTTTATGGAGACGATCCTGGGGGCTTTATCTTCTTTAGCCAACACCCGCCCCGCAATGCTGACTAATTGAAGTTTTCCTGATTTGACTTGGGGGCCCTAGCGTCTCTGGATGGAGATCTAGACCGTAGTTGTACTCGGCAGTCTCTTTTGAAATGCCCAGTCCTGCCACATCTATAGCACTGATTTGATGTATTTCGGTTATGTGGCCTATCTTCCATTGGCTCCCGAAATCTCGCCGTGGCCTGAAGAACTTCCGTTAATTTCTTCAAAATTTCACCCATCTCATTTAATTCACAGCTGTTTGTCGGCTTTTCTTCCTGGATGGATACGGCCTTGATTTTTGGCTTGGAGATGTTACAGGCCGCCTCGATTTCTAGCGCTCGACCCAAAGCTTCACTGCTGTTATCAAATTTGGCTAGGCGTAGCATTTTCTGAGTTTCTGGATCTCTGATACCATCCACGAAATATTGGGCAGCAAGTTCCTCTTGAAATTCCTCTGTCGCTCCCGGGTAGGCCAATTGAATGAGACGTCTAATGTCTGCCTCAAATTCTTGCAGGTTTTCACCAGGCTTCTGATGCCGTGACTTTACTTGTGCCTGATACAGTTGTCTTCGGTGTTGGTCTCCAAATCGTCTCTCCAGGACAGCTACAAGTATGTCATATTTCCCTTGTTGGCTGATGGGAATGGTCTGCAGTAGTTCCAGGGCAGATCCACGAAGCGCTACCACTAGTGATGTAGCCATTTCTTCATTATTCCAACCGTTGGCAACAGCAGCGGCTTCAAATTGTCTTTTGTACATTGTCCAGGATGTTTGACCGTCGTACGTTGGAGGTTTGATGTTTTGTCCTGAGGTGAATGCCCTCTCGGTGGGTGCTTGATGTTTTAGTCTGGTAAATTCTGCTTGTAGATTCTTCACTTCTTTCTGTACGTCTCCTACTTCTTTTTGTACATTTCCAACTTCTTTTTGTACATTTCCCACTTCTTTTTGTACAGTTCCAACTTCTTTTTGTATATTGTTTACTTCTTTTTCAAATTTCTCATTTTGCCCGTCCAATATTTTCTGTAATTTTCCTTGCTCGCCTACAATTACATCCAGCATCCATTTCTGCAGCTGTTCCTGTTCTGCTTGCCTTCTACCTTCAGCCTCTTCTCGTTCCGCTTGCCTTTTATCTTCTTGATCTTGTAAAATTTTCTGAAGCCGGTCCTGCTCTGCTTGCCTTCTACGTTCATCCTGTTCCCGTTCCGCTTGTCTTTTATCTTCTTGATCTTGCAAAATTTTCTGAAGCCGGTCGTCCTGTTCTTTTTGCCTTTTATCTTCCTGGTCTTTTAAAATTTTCTGAAGCCGGTCCTGTTCTGCTTGCCTTTTACGTTCATCCTCTTCCCGATCCGCTTGCCTTCTACGTTCATCCTCTTCCCGATCCGCTTGCTTTTTATCTTCTTGATCTTGAAAAATTTTCTGCAGCCGGCCCTGTTCTATTTGTCTCTCAGCATTTAGATTTTCCATGAAATCGGCCAACATCTTATTAATTTGCTCCATTTCTGCCGTTTGTTGCCTCGTATTGACCATAGGATGTTATAAACTTTTTTTACCAGAATCCACCAATCAAACGGTCTCGTTGACGTACTTGTACTTCTTTCCTCGAAAAATACTTCGCAAGTCCGGTCCCTTCACAATCCAACTTCTGACACCAAATGTTACGTTTTTCCCGTGGGTTCTTAACAGAAGTACAACTTTGCTACTTTCAACTAATACTCTCTTTATTCACTACCACTGTATACAATTTAACTCACTAAACTAGTCTTATAACTTTACCACTAATATCTATTCAACACTCAATGATTAACTGAACTGAACTATCCGACTTAGGTCTGCTTATATATAATCTCAATTCTATCACGAATATTCGGGAAGTATTCCGAGGCCACTCTATATGATCTCGACGAGGCCATCGAGATAATTCCAGTCCAGCGATCCTGAAACTTCGCGACCGGCCGGGCGGTGAGTCATACAGACAAAGAAGCGAGGGGCACGGCGCGGCGGCGGCGGCGGCTAGTTCTATAGGGTAGCACAAAAACGTTCGGATGGTTATTAGTCGTGACAATACATTATTACGTAAAAGTAAAATATCTCGGATAAAGGGACACATAGAAAACAAATATTATGTATTTTTTACTGACAATAAAGACTGCCCCTTCCCCATTGGGTTTTAACCATATTCACAAATTTTACACCCACGTATTACTGATTACTGTCCTCATTGGAAGATACGAGTCTGATCGCCTTCGAGCCGTATCTTCATATAGAGCGGTGAGAGGGAATGATTAAATTAAGAATAATATTAATTTTCAAGGAATTTGAATCTAATTTTACCATTAATTCCCTTTAATTGTTTTAATATTCATAGGGTTAGAAGAAAAAAGGGGGGATGTAGAGCAATGCACATTATCACTGAGAAATGTACTGAACTGACGTCATTACGAAACGGTACAAAATTATTACTTTATCATGATAGTTATAGCAGTACTGTTGAGTCAAGAAAAAAATAAACCTAAAACGTGTGTATCTGTACGTACGTAGAACGTAAATCAGTACGTACATATGTATGTACCGTACATACATGTACGTCCATGTTAACAATTTTCATGCAAGAATGAATTGCGAGCCAAAACATGAAATGAGCGTATCGATTCTATTGGCATCATATATGCAGCCCACTCTAATCTATCGTAAAGAGCATCTAATTCATTGCTATTTAAACTAGCGTTCATAATAGCAACAATATTTGGTTGAATTTTATGTAGAATTAGTCTCCTGAAACGAGAATAACTTATTTCGTTGATTGAGTTGCATCATTGATAAATCTGTACTTATAATTATTGACCCACCGCCAAAGTCGGAAAAAAGAAGGGTACATTTTGGTAAAAAGTTCATAATCTATTGGCGAATTAATAATGCCAATAAATAGGTACTCACTCCTGTGACAAAGGCCTTTAAATTTATCTGGAGCTTAAGTTTAATGGATTTGAGCCTCCTTACCAGAAGTCTAAGAATAGCAAACATACCTGCGTATTACAAGAAAAATGTCTCCTATTCGGCCCTTGGCAGTTGTAACCGTCTTGGCACTGCCGGTATTGTGTGCTGACCCCTCCTCCGCAAGTTCTAGAACAAGGACTGGGCTCCGTCCAGTCCATCCAAGGTCCCTGGTCTGGACCATCGCCTCCTTCGGTGACATAACTCTCGGGAAGATACAGATGTGCTCCTTGCTGTCGTTTAAATCTGTCTTTGTAGTGTCTGATTCGCTGAAAGAAAAGCAAAATACTGTTGTTAGTTTCTGTAATCCAATCTTAGAGTATAAGTGTTCTTTAATCTAAGAATCCAATCGGTTAACTCTGTGGTGTAACTAGGAAGGATCGCGGTTTTAAAAAAAATTAATCAATTATTTAAAAATCATAATTTTTTAAATATTTTTTATTTATTTTACGCTTAACGTTAGCAAGTTAGTCTAGTATTTCTTTAAGGAATAAATTTCTTATCTAAAATTAAATTTTCCAAGCCATTTAGGTGAGTATTACTCATGGTACAATAAAGGCAATATAAGGTTTGTTCTACAAAGCCATCTGGTGTTTGCGCATAGCAATATAAGCGACACTTATATCGCTATGCGCAAACTCCGTATGGCCTTGTGCCGTTTGAAATCGCTGCTAGAACAAACCTGTTATATGATATTCAGATGTGCCTACATTATGTGGTGAACAAATAACCATAGACACGATCTGTCATTCCTTTGTTATGAGCCAAAATTTTGTTCACCACATAACGTAGCTACATCTGATTATTATATCTTGAATTTATCGTATCATTAGCATTACTCATTACACATGTATGTAAGAAATCCTCTTAACATTGAAATAGCATATTTTCCTAACAATTGCATCATACGGATCGAAGCTCGGCCGAGGAGTCGAGTATGGGAATAGTATATTTCATTACCAGTCTGGAAACTAGGCTTTTCCGGTCCGCGCACGACACATTCTGGTGTAAGGCGTAGCCGAATACCGGAAGTCGCACAAGCACGGGAAAAGCTGTTTCTGGACGTGTAATGAACGATATTTTTCATAATACCTCTCTGAAATCAACATACGAGGCATAATTTAGTCAAGTAACGGTAAAAACGTTTAAAACTAACTTCTGATATTAATTTCCCTGACGTTTTTATGAATTTTTGATGATGTTTTCAAATTTAGGTCAGCCTCGATATAATTAACCCTATTATTTAAAAAGACAATGTGTTAGGAAGATGATGACACTAAATGATAAAAAGGGAAAGTTCTCTGAAATGGAGGTCGGATGGCAACTTTATTTTGCTGTATGTTTTAAGCAGTAGTTTTACTTTGAGCTTGGCATGCTTTTTTAAACCATCCATCACCATATTTTTCATTGCATAGTAAACTATTTTTATGATATACGGAGTCCATTTAATTTCAACCACTTATACGACAGAAAGGAAGGGAGGTAATCATGATACATCATGGAGGTTAATGGGAGTGAGGGGATTTGAGTTCATTAAAAGCTTTTTGTTCCGTTGGACATCTTACTAAGGTTCCGTTATTTTTTCTACAGCCTTATGAATTAACTCTTTAAATAAATCTCTAATGATGTTTTTCGGATGATTATAGTAGTCTTCTTCCTTCCAAAACAATTTCTGTAGTTAACTCCTCACTTGAATAATAATAACCAGTAGACTAAATTTTGTCCAGGTTCTTCTATATAGAAATTCAGGAAAACTGCTCATTAGATATCATGTAAAGACAATAGTTTCTCATCATCACCGAATAATTGTGCTTAATTTCATAGATTAATTTTTCATTGCATTAGAGCAAGTTCGTCTATATTTTTAGGTTTAGAATTTTAGAAGATCTAAAAAATTTCAGTTAGCGGATAAAATACGTCTTAGAGAAAATAGTATATTATTTTATATGGAGGAAAAGTGATACTTTTCATGGCGCGCTCGTGTTTAACAGCCGAACGGAGTGAGGCTGGTAATAGAGAGCAAGCCATGAAAAGTAACTTTTCCTCCAAATAAAATATGCTGTTTTTCTTCAAATGTCGACAAATTAATGCAAAAACATCTCTTTTTAATAGTAATAATAATAATTATTATTAAAGATAAGTGGGTTCGCAAGGGGGCTTAGACCGGTGTCGGTGAATAGGCACAGGTTGTTGCTATAGTAATGTAACATAAAGCTGTCAGTGAACACTGTCAACAATAATTATTTTTTTAAAATTGCGTCTCCGATTGCGTTTTAATTCCGTATTGATAAGCAGTTATTGGGTAAGTTCGATTAAATAATAACCAATTTGTTCCTAAATTAGTGATTTTTAGAAATGCAGTGCACAAATTGAGTGATAAATACAAATTTTAGTTTAATAAATCTCGAGTTGTTGGCGCTTATTTTGTTGTTTGTTTGTATCTATGTTGCTATGACAACACTTTTACCTCCGCCGGCGGAAAAGTGAAAAGTAAAGCTCCGGCGGAGGAAAAACGAAACTTCACGGCCGCCTACACAGTCGAGTAATGACGGATTTACTGACGTTTGAAGAAAAAATAACTTTTCTGCTACATTAAAGTTTATACAATGTTATCAAATTGTGTAACAAAATTTATTGATTGTCTTATTTAGAATTGATCTCTTAAATTGTAAATAACTTCTCTCATTCTTCTTTTCAACTTACTTATTAATAATAATTGATATGTCTGCAGTTGTGCCAGTAATCGTTGTTATAGCACTATATAATTATTTTAGGAGAAACAGTAATTAAAAAGGTGGCATTATTTTTCACTAGTTAGTTACGTTATTTCAAGAAAATGATCGGAAATGTGTACACATTGCTTTAAAGCATACATTTTTTTACTGCCAGATTCAGAAGACAAAAGTAAAAGGGTAAATGTCAATAAATCATTTTGAATTTATCGCCCAACAAGCGGTGTACCGCGCAATTATCTTAATTGAGTTTTTTATGGTTAAAACTACTTTGGTTGTGTGGAGGACCAAAAGACCCCACACAGAAGATAATTTTTCCTTAATGTACTTTATACACGTGCGTGAATTATCAAAGAAATGAGTTTATTAAGCATGGAATTATAAACGCATACATAAATTGCTGTAGTTATATCGGGTATGCAAGTATTCAGTAATTTTCCTGATATGGCACAAATCCATTAATGTTAAGAAGAACGTAATGAATATTTTGAATGGACAAATTATTCCCTGCTAATGATTTACCTTGAGGCTGTATCGCCTGTTATGCAATACATTTAAACATATTAAAAATAATTGACAACTTCTAAACCGAGAAATCTGATGTCACCTGAGAGTTGCTGGAGGGACTTTGATAAACTGTAAAACTTAATCATTACGTTAGTAAAACCGTTGTCCTTTACTCAGACAACGGCAAAACTCGTTGTTTGAATAATTACTCAAACAACGGCAAAACTAAAGGTTTCTGTAGAAACAAACCGATTTAAATCTGAGACGGACCACGATACACCTAATTCTTATAATATGTATGGGATTGTTTGCCTTTGTCCTCTGCCACTATCTGAAAAATATCGAGGGCTGTAAACGTTAAACATATTTTAAACATTAATACCTTGCCTGCTGAAAATGATGACATAGACGTGTTTTACCCTATTTAGCTCATGTGTGTCCAAAGTTATTGACAAGACGTATCTAGTTAAAAAAAAAACACAATTTTAGAAAGCACATAAGTAATGTTTTTAAAATGTGAAAATAAGATTATTTTATAATTAACACTTAGTTTCATTCTCTAATTTTTGGAAAATATGAGGTAATAAAGAGTTAAAAAGTTTTTGATGAAAAGTAAAGTGGTTTTAGTTTTAGAGTAATGGCCAACGGTATCTCTAAAATGTACCTCATCAAATTTCACAGTTTGAAACAAGCGACCATTTTCGTTATCTTTTTTGAATAAGTAGATTCCGGAGTCATATTACGTACCACAAAGAAATTTTAAGTTACCTGGGCAGGATAGCTTTGTGTGAATGAACTTCTAAAACTGAAACCTAGAATATGTGTTTTTACCAAACATTTGGCAGAGCAATATTTCCTCCTTTAATAAAACAAAGAAAAAATGAAATGAATGAAATTAATGAAATATTCCGGAAATATATTACAGTTGCTACATTTTTCAGAAATTTTTCAGTTTGTTGGGCACCGAAATGGTAAAAGCATTCAACAAAAAGTTGGAATGCCACAAAAGCAGAGTATTTGACACTCCTGAAACAGATACTAGTCAATGTTTTAGACAAACTGCGGCAATTCTTCTTGCCAAAATAAATGTAGGTACATACATGTAGATTCATCCGTATTAAAGCGAAATGCAGTGGCGTAACAACGCAGCTGCGGGCCGGTTCTTACAACTTGTACTGGGCCATTGCATGAAGGCGGTGGTTTGCGCAGGCCAAAATTTTTAATCGCGCATTCGCCATCTTGTCAAAATAAAACTTTTTACACCTTGAAAAGAGTACAATCTGTAAAAAATATTTGTAGCATTTCATAAATATAGCAATATTAACAAAGTGCTTACTATCGATATTAAAGACCTAAAATACAAAAACAAATATTAATAAATAAACAGTGCTAATAGCCAACTGAATCTACTGGTTGCCCACATTTTTTTGTATAAATAGTAGCTTGGCTCTTGGCTCAACCAGTTTTGCTTTGGATCAGATATTTCATTTTAGCTTAATATTTTAATATTTGCTGTGCTGCCTACAAAGCCCCCGTCCCTCCGTACGCCGCCGCTTATGAACACGTACATGATGTACTTATTATTAATAGTCATATTTATTAAGTTGAACATGCAGTGATAATTTAGGTTATGAACGGTTTGGTATGGGTCTTACTACTATATTGTACCGTGCGTTCAATTTATCTTGATAACATTTTGATTCGTTTTTTGTTTAACTTGATATCTGTAAAACAAAAGTTTTACAGATATCAAGTTAAACAAAAAACGAAATGTAGGGTTGGTAGCCAACTTTTTTTCAAAGTTACATATAAAACAAAACACTAACAAGTTTCTGACATATAAGCCTACTTTATATTTTTTTGAATGAAACACCCTGTGTAATACTACATTCTCGGACTATCTAGAAACACATTTAATGTATAATAGCCTATACCTATCTTTAGCTGCTTACCAAATATTGACAGTTGAGAGTCGGGCATTTTGACAGGCTCTAAAATCTAAACCGCATGAGATGAACGAAAACGGTTTGCACATTTCTGTCTTAGGTTTTCATAAGCTATCGAATGACAGTAACTTTGAATTTAAATGGAGGTTTAAAAGTTCTGATTAATTTTATCCGCGGGTTTAATTCGAAATTACTGTCATTCGATAGCTCATGGAAACCTAAGTTAACCCTTAACTACGGAGGTGCCGTCTGAGAGGCGGTGTGAAAGCGAAATACCGTCATTTGTCAAAAACGGTAACGTTTACAAGGCCGTTACCTCATGTATTCCTGGCGGGTTTGGTGGTTGACCAGTACAAAAAATATCAGATATCTAAGACTTGAAACAGGTCAGTTCCCTAGAGATCTTCTCGCGAAGCAGTTTGATAGACGGCACGTCCGGGTATACGTAATAAAATCGGTCGGAAAATTTTCGCACAAATATGACCTGACCATCAAAACCAGTTCGCTTTACTGAAGTAAACTATGAAGAAACACTTCGAAAGTGATATACGAAGCAGACGCTGATGCTGCTAGTGATATTGACAATGTCCCTGGCGAGAATTGCGAGAATTCTGAGTATAGCACCTCAGAGCAATCAGCTGACAGCAGTGATGAAAGTGAAGATGACGAGTCACTAATAAATCGAGATATATTAGAAAAAAAATATGTCAATTATTATTTCCAAGAAAGAAAAACCGCGTGCCAAGATATTTGTGCTTCAAATGCAAAACGCCGGACGGTATGTTTATAGTGTATGAGGCGTGAACTACACCGCTGAAATATTTTAGTTTTAAGTATTCGTTGTGCATTATTTCTTTCTAGTTTTTCACTACTTTCTTTAATGTGTTTTATGTAATAAATACATTCAAATTATAGCAGTGCACTTTTTTCATTTTAACCGCTCTCGAGTTGAAGCATACCGAAAAAAACTGGGTTTGTGATTATAAAATTGGTACGTGTTCTATGAAACTATTTATTAAAGTACTTCCTAAAACTTAAAACATTATCCAGAAGTACCAGTTACAAAATTATCAGGGCTTTATGCCGCAATATCTGCAGTAGTCTGTCAGACGGCACGTCCGAGTTTATGCTCCGAACATCGCACCTCCGTAGTTAAGGGTTAAGAATATGCAAACCGTTTTCCTTGATCTCGTGCGGTTTAGGTTTTAGAGCCTGCCAAAGTGTCAAAATGCCCGACTTTCAACCATCAATATTTCGTAAGCAGTAAAGATATTTATAGGATATTATACACAAAATGTGTTTAGATTTCTCTAGGGAGTCTAAAAATGTAGTAATAGTCAAAGTCAAAAGTCAAAATGAGCTTTATTGTAAGCTATTGTACAAAGCAGTTCCTTATGCATATAAAATAAGATCAAGTATTATGATACAATACAAAGTAAAAATCAATTTTAAAATTAAAGTGAGAATAAATATAGGAAGAAAGATACAAATGCAAATAAAAATACAATAAAAATACAAATAAAAATAGAAATAAAAATACAAATGAAAATAAAAATACCTGGCAAAACTACCAACTATCATTATAATACTCCTCAAGGCTGTAATAAGACTTTGCCGCCAAAACACTCTTAATCTTCCTCCGAAACCGCGAGTATTGCAACCGTCTGTACTCAGTGCCCAAACGGTTATAGATCTTGAGGCCCTCGTACATAATTGATTTTTTTTTGACAGTTAGTCTGGGTATAGGATGGCGCACATTTCGGTTTACGGCCAATCTTGTATTATGTGATCGATCAGGGATCTCAGTACAAGATTTTTTGTGAATCAAACAGACTGTTTCAAGGATAAATGAAGATACTAATGTTAATATTCCATGCTTAACAAACAGTGGTCTACAATGTTCCCTAATTCCTACCTGACACATAAATCGTATGGCTTTCTTCTGCAAAACAAAAATCGGATTGAACGACTGTTGGCTGCAAAAGCCCCAGAATGCTATACCATATCGAAGGTGCGACTCAAATAGTGAAAAATACACCATCCTAGCCGTCGCGGTCCCCAATTCGCCCGAGACCAGTCTAACGGCAAAGCAACCAGAGGCCAGCCTAGAACGCAGTAATGAAATGTGTTCATCAAATTGAAGCTTATTGTCTATCAAAAGGCCCAGAAACTTAATGACTGATTTATTTTCGACATGTTGATCACTTACATGTAAATCATTAAAATTAAAGCCAAAAGTAAGTACATTGGTTTTAGTGACGTTTAAGCTAAGGGAATTAGCATCACACCATCCCTTAATTTTTGATAGATCCGAGGTTATAATTTCCCTAAAATTGTCACCCGTTTTTGCATGCCATAGGAGAGTGGGTTTGTCAGCGAAGAGGGTGATCTTCCCCCGAATATCGATCATCGCAAGGTCATTTATATACACTAAAAAAAGAACAGGTCCCAGTACGGAACCCTGCGGCACACCATAATGACACTCCAGGGGTGCAGACTCATCGTCGCCAACTCTCACCACCTGAACCCTCCTCGAGAGTTAAGTTCCGAACCATCGATTAGCCGTTCCCCGTACACCATAGTGGTGAAGTTTCCGCAGCAGCACCTCTCGATCCACGCAGTCGAAAGACTTTGAAAAATCGCAAAACACTGCTGCAGCCACATCCCCACCATTCAAACTTGTGTAGAGAGTCTCCAAAAGCGAAAAGACTGCATCACTCGTGCTCTTAGATGCCCGGAAACCAAACTGCGAGCTGGTTATAACGTTAAATGCAGATAGAAAATTAACAAGCCGTGACATTACGAGCTTCTTTCTCATCCACCTCCAAAAGGGTGACAAGCAGCGATATAGGACGGAAATTAGGATCCTCGCAGTCACCTCCCTTATGCAAAGGGATCACAATCGCCCATTTCAAGCAGGAAGGAAATTCGCCAGTCTGAAAAGAAACGTTAATCGCACTCGCGAGTGAAAGCAAGGCTGTTTTTGAAAGATTATGAAAAAACCCAAGGGATATTCCATCGTACCCAGAAGAATTCCTATTCTTGATATGCGAAAACACATCCCTCAATTCAGCCACATCGATGGGGCGAAAGTAAAAACTGCAAGGAACATTCACCTCGCTAAGATAATTCAAAGGGTCGCCACCAGTCTCCATGTTAGAAGTCGTTCTTTCCGCCACAGAACAATAAAAAGCATTCAGAGCATCCGACCTCACGTCGACAGTACCAGAGCACGAGGCGCGTCTGCCTCTTAAGTCATTTATGATAGACCAGTTCTCTCTTGTCTTGTTCCCAGCTTTTGAAAAACGATGTTTATAACATAAATCCTTGGCATTCCTAATGGCCTTCCTGTAAATCCGTTTATATGAATTAAAAAACGATACGAAAAAGTTGTTGTCAATATTAAATTTGCGAATATAGTGGAGACAGCGCAAATTTCTAGAAGAGACTCTTATACCACATGTTATCCACGGTTTACCCTTTTTACGTTTTAATTTTTTAATCGGGAAGACTTTATTGAAAAGGTTAGTCAGCTCGTGGTGAAATGAACTTAGTGGATCGGGAGAATATGTAACATGGTCCCAGTGTACGACTGCGCATTGTACGCTAAAGGTTTTAAAATTCTCAGTGCTAAATATTCTACCCATTCTCCGTTTCCCTTCCTTCGGATCAACCCCAAGCCGGAACCCAACTAAAACAGCCTCATGATCAGATAGCGCTGCTGACAAAACCCTCACATCCTCTAGATCAAAATTTGTACAGAAATAATCCAAAATTGACGAGCAATTCTGAGTGATGCGCGTCGGGCTGATTACATGCATTTGTAAATTGAAGGATCCAAATATATTGTTAATGTTTGGGTGTGTAAAGCCGATATATAGGGTGTTCCATTTAAAAAATATAAAGCAGGCTTATATGTCAAAAAATTGTTACTGTTTTTTTTTTAACTCTAACTTAGAAAAAAACTTCAACAACCTTAAATTGTGTTTTTTTGTCTACTTTGATATCTTTAAAAACAAAAAAGTTACAGCGATCAAAATGTTATCAAGATAAATTGAACGCTCGAATTCGAGTCTATGTATGGGGATCTCGAACACCGTAGAAGATACAGTATCGGTCAAATTAGGGCAAAATTGCGCATTTAGATGCCTAACAATATGTCATTTAGAAAGTTTTAAAAGTCCGAGTATTTCCGGAGATATCCGGAAACCGAAATCGTTTATTTTTTACCCCCAAATCAAAACGAATAATGAAAAAAAAAATTAAAATAACAAACAAATTTAAACACACATATTCATCCTATATCATCTCAAAAACGAAAATAAAAATTAAAGTTCGTATTAAAAAAAAGACAGTCGATGATGACCCCTTGAAGACGAAACGTCGGATTCCAAACTGGATACCATCATTGGATAAAGCGGACAAAGAGGCCATGCAAAAGTGCAATTCAATTTGAAATTCGTTTTGAAATAAGCCCATCAAAAAAATAAAACGATTTTTTAATATTTAGGTTTTTTTTCGGATATCTCCGGAAATACTCGGAATTTTAAAGCTTTCTAAATGGCATATTTTTAGGCACCTAAATGCGCAATTTTACTTTAGTTTCTTAAGAAAACGAATTATATAACACGCGTGTTGAAAACATCTTTTCAGATTTAACATCGTTGACAAGATTTTTGTTGTATAAAAACTGATGATGAAATCAATTTTTACACATACCTTTAGAAAACTAAAATAGGTGAAACCGCAAGTGGATTAAAGAAACACAGAGTCCCTAATTAGGACT
>MU182271.1:161206-209621 GCA_016904865.1 Pissodes strobi | reverse complement strand
GTATTCTGCAAATATATGGCAGATGACAAAGTTTTGTGTATAGTGACGATGAGTACGATGAGCTCAATATTGTTGCTATCCTCTGCATTTTCAGGATTCCGTTGTACTTATGTTTGAATGTAATTTATTTGAGATTCGGAGGTGGACGCTGATGCCGTAAATGTTGCTGGATTATTCTGATTCAAGATTTTTTTTCGGGGACTGAAATTGATTTGCAACCTCCCAATCTTTTGATACTGGGAATGCCTTTCCTGGGATCTGCCAGCATTGTCGCCTATGATCTGCGGAAGCTAGGGCCTGTGTATAAATGAGGATCCGGAACACCGAGGTACCCAGCGATATCACCTGGCATCTTGCCAAAGGGATCTATGCCCACACACAATACTAAGCAAATGCATTTTTGTATTGAGTAAAAAAATCTGTTACGCTTAGTGCCAGATTTCCTTAAATTTGTATATTTTCTGTTTAGCGTCAAATAAGTGCCATTTTGTACCTCTTTTGAAATTGCAAAACATCGAGACGTATGGTTTTTAGATTGGAATATATTTATCATTACAAAATCGTCTTTATCCATAACATCATCTGTGGTTAAACCACAAAGCTCTTCCCTGCGGCATTCGCCTGCTAACCCCTGCTGCCAAATTTCGTCAAGTGTTTCTAGTAAAAACTTTAGCCTTTTTTGATTGAATTCCAATATTCTTCTTCTTAAAAAATGCTGTTAACCTAAAATACTTGTTGATATCCAAGTCTCTTTCACCTTTAAGTTTGGTTTTCAACATGAAACATTTGGACCAAAGTTTATTCGGCTCGGCAAAATACGCCAGTAAAACTTCCTCTTTTAAGTTCTTCACTCCTTTTCCATCACACCACTATTCCTTTTTGTACATGTCTTGATTTTACAGGTGAAAAAATCCAGATTCTGGACAGTCCCTAACATTTCACTTGGAATGCCATCGTTAAATGCATCCTCGGATGCATCCATTTCAAAAACTTTTACTAAGGGAAGTAATTTTATTTTTCAGAATTGGTAGGCGTCAGTATGACTTTGACAGATTTCTTTATTCTACTTGGTTGTTATGGAGCGATGCGGTAACCATTATGGTTAGGTGAGTTGACAAAATACATATTGTTACGTTTTTCCCGTGGGTTCTTAACAGAATTACAACTTTGCTATTTTCAACTAATACTCTCTTTATTCACTACCACTGTATACAATTTAACTCACTAAACTAGTCTTATAACTTTACCACTAACATCTATTCAACACTCAATGATTAACTGAACTGAACTGAACTGCCTAACATTCGCCTTAGGTCTGCTTATATATAATCTCAAATCTATCACGAATATTCGGGAAGTATTCCGAGGCCACTCTATATGATCTCGACGAGGCCATCGAGATAATTCCAGTCCAGCGATCCTGAAACTTCGCGGCTGGCCGGGCGATGATTCATACGGACAGAGAAGTGAGGGGCACGGCGCGGCGGCTAGTTCTATAGGGTAGCACAAAAACGTTCGGATGGTTGTCACGACTAACAATATTGTGAATCACGTTTTACTTTTCCACACAATGCGGCGTGCGGAACAGTACCTTTTCCACACGACGCACAGTGATAGAAAACGCAAATCTAGGATTCCAAAAGTCCAATTTTTGATTGTAGAATAACAACAAAACAATCATCGTTTTATCTTTAGAAATATTCAGAAATCTCAAAAAGTTGAAATTAAAATTTTTATCTCCGTAAACAATTTTTTTACCGAGTTCCAAAAATGGTATTTTTAAATAGTAGGCGTAGAGACATTACTTAACGTTATTTACGCAAAGTGAAAAGAGCCCTTAGACACAGCATGTGTGTTGAGCAAATTGAGTTTTACCAAAATTAAGATGGATATTTATGGAGGTAAGTATTTTAGTTTTTTCGTGTTTTTTTATTTTAGAAATAAAACTTAACTCACAGTAAACACCAACAGTAATCTGGGAAAAATGAAAATAAAAATAATTATATTGATACAAATTGGAGCAGAACTTTTTTGCGACTCGTTCTGACTCGGACCTTTTGTCACTGATGTCTTCTACAATTATTCTTATTTTGAAATATCCATAAACATTTTGCGTATACGTGCGTTTGTACCATTTGGATAATTTTTTAGGAGTCGCAACAAGTATCAAACGGATCGATTTATGCCGCGCATTAAGGGAGCATGGGTTTTCTCAATATAGAAGTGCTAAGTGTATGGCTTTTTTGAGAAACTATATACCTACATCACCATATACAGGAATCAAATTTGGTACTTGATGACCACAATTCCATTGACAAAATTTTGGATAACTTTGCCAAAAGCCTTGTAATTAGGTGGAAAAAAGCTATAAGGTGTGAAATCTACAACAGCATATAAATACGAGTAAACTTTTTGTATAATTGGAAGAGAAAAGTAATAACAAGTTTTACGTATTTCCAATTATAATTTAACTTTTAGATCTAAAGAACGATTTGAGAAATACATTGAAAATTGGCTCAATGAAATAATCATTAAATCTACGGCATCAAATTTATGGGTCGCCCTAAAGTATCATTTACCTCCCAAACAGGAGAGTATTTTTAATCAGGATATTTTAGATCTTTTGGAAACCCCCAAAGGCTAATAAATAATTAATAATTTAAATTTATACGTATAATATGTAATATTAGAATTTAATATAAGTTTATATTTATAATGAGTATTTATATTATTTATGTATTCTCATGTGATTTTTTTTAAATATTTTGATATTTTTTAGGCTTAATGGATAGACCCACGAGAAAGAAAGTTGCAAGAGATAATGTTAAACACATTTTAATAAATAGGTTTTTTTTTGATAGTTTATACTTTTTTTTTGTAAATTAGGCGATAAAAGGAGAAAAATTTCATATGAATTCTTATTATGGAGCTTTCTTTCTTAGAGGGGAATTTAGAATTATAATTTTACTCATTTAGATTAATAGATGCTTGTAAGGTCTAGCTAGGTATTTACAAAATTTGTAAGTAATATAAAAAATAATAGCAATGAACAAATCAATATGAAAATTGACAAACTTGTTTTTTGCAAAAAAAACCTTTTTTTCTACTTATATACATTGTAAATTTAACTTTAAATATCAATGTGTATATTAAAAACACTAAAAGAAAAAATAGAATAATTTTCATAAGAAATAAAATATAATTTATTACTAAGAGACTTTTGGAATTCTAGATTTGCGTTTTCTATCACTGTGCGACGCGACGTGCGGAAACGTAACCCTTTCCAGACCAAAATGTTTGCGTAAAAGTGGGGATTTGCGAACTCTAGTAGGAAAAATAGTTTATTGTATATTTAGTAGGAAAAATTACATATTCTCACCGATGGTGAGGCCGAGAATGTGCGCGTCTTTCCTCCGAAGTACACATAATATTTTTTCTGCGATCGAAAAAATATACAATATTCATACTTTTGAATGAGGTGAAATAACAATAACAAACTTTTCCGCTCTTGTAATATTCCCAGATTGATATTTGCGATAATTTTCATCCTAAACCACAAATAGCATATTACAAAACAAGTGTTGAAAGTACTACTTTTCAAACCCAGAGGTTATTAGCCGAAAGCGAAAATCCTCCGGGGTTGAAAACTTACACTATTTTCGTACGGCCGTGTGAAAATGACACAAGGAGCCCTCTTTAGATTCTTAAGAAAACGATTAAAACGCGTATTGAAATTCACTTTTCAATACGTGTGTTGAAAAGTACTGACGTAATCCACATTTCTGTCATTCTGTCAAGTCGGAGTATCAAATCAAATATGATCCAAATTACTTTTCAACTTACTTTTTCAAAAATGTTTCAACACGCGTGTGATATAGGGTGTTTTTTTAGCCAGGTTAACTGTGCTTTTTTTCATTTTAATAAGTGGTCATTTCCGGATTATTATGTGCGATTTTTTAGCAACCTTGGACTCTTGGACAATACCAGAGTTTTGCGTCCTGTCAACTAGCCGACAATGTTGACATTTTCAGACGATCGCAGAATACTATATTGTGCAACAAGTGCTGAAAATAAGACTTTTCACACAAATGAGACAGTTTGGTAAGTCTCATGAGTGTGAAAAGTCTTTTCAGCACGTGTAGCACACTATACTTTTTCTACGCCTGCTACATACAGGGTGCCCCACCGGGAGTTTGGTAGAAAATTACATGTTGTATGGGAAACTTTTATTATTATTGATTTATCAGAAAATTTTATTCCTAATGAAAGAAGCTACCGGCATGGGCGTAGACAGGGAGGGGCCAGGGGGGCCATGGCCCCTGGGAATTTAACCGACACATGACTTTTGTGTAAAAATTGGGCGTGGCCCCCAAAATTTTCCGCTCCAAGTGCCACTACTGCGGCCTTGTCTACGGTTCGCCCCCCCTGAGAAAAAATCCTGTCTACGCCCATGAAGCTACGTGAGTAAGAGATTCTCGCTAAACTATAACAAGGGGCACAGTCATAACATGGGGCCAGCGGTGTAGAGTCCCTATTTTCCAAATATTTTGAAAAAGAGGCTCCGGGGACGAAGCCCTAAAATTGGGCCCCAAGCCTTAAAAAGGGGCCCCTACAATTTTGCAAAAAGGGGCTCCTGGGGGGTGAAGCCCTAAAATTGGAGAATTAGAGATCTGGGAATGGGACTTCTGAGGGCGAAGCTCTAAAACGGAGACGAAACCCTTTAATCTAAATACCCGAATAAGCGTGTGAAATGTATACTTTGCAGACGCCGTGTGCAAAGTATACTTTTCACACGATCTTTGAAATGTCCAGTTTTCAAGAGCAGTGCGTTTTTGTCCATTTTCAGGGCAGTCGTAGAAAAATATTTTTAATCTAGTAGCAGAAATTTTGAAAAAAAGGCGTGTGCAAAACTATGTCAACAACGGCAACGCGACGAATAAAAGGGCAATGAATAATATATCATATCATAATTTAAAAGTAATATACGGATTTATAGTGTGAAATTTTACTACTTAACTTAAAATATTTATTCTAACTGTAGTATTTACTCTTTCATTAAAACGTGTAACTTCTTTATAGATAAGGAGCTTAATACAGTTATAATATTTTTAATAATAGGGTATTATAAGACGATATACGGCTACAGCAATTACTATTCAATAACTACTAGAGCACGACTTAATCTAAAGCTTCTGATTTATATTAGGTATATAGGTAGTTATTGAACGTTTAGTCCAATGATGCAGATTAGTTATTTTACATTAAACATTAGCACAACTCATTTGATATCAATAATTTATAAGTTTACGCATACATTGATAATTAGTTTTTAAAGTATATAATATAGTATTATATCCTACAGATTTTAAAGAAAGCATAAACAACTATATTCTATTATTATTTACCCCCGCTTATTCACATAAATGAAAAGACTCGAAAATAAAAAGAACATATGCACCTCTGGGCCTGGTCAAAAATATGATCTCAAATTATTCCCCATTACGTGCAAAAGTATGCATCTGTTGCGGCTAAAACGTAAACTTGGCTATTGTATCTACGACCCAATTTCAATTCATATACGAGATGTGCTTTTTTTTCAACTTCATCCAAGGAGTTTGGGTTAGCAATAATTAGCACTATTTGTATCTTTTTCGAACTGAAATAGTTTAAAGCGCCCGAGCGCTTTTACTGAAGTTGAAGAAAAAGCGCGCCTCAACATAATTTTCTCTTCAACCAATGTACCTTTAACGACCAAAAATGTATATTTTCAAATCCAAGCCAATACTTTCACTTTAGAATTTGACGTGATATGGTAAATGATAAGCAGAATCTAAAAAAATCGTTTTGAACTTATTTATTAATAAATACATTTGCTTTAATTTATAGTATTATTGAAATAAATGACTAGAATAACAAGCTCGAGGACTATATTTAAGAGGTTTGATAGGATCGATATATTTGTCAAAAATACTGAGAAATATTTTAAAAATATTTAATACATTGATCATGTCAAAATTGTCAAATGACATCTCTTAAATATATTCAGCATGCAACAGGCTTTGCATGAATTAATTCATATGAATTAAGTTATTTCATTCATGAATTAATTTGAATTAACTTTTTTCAAAAAGTCAGACATCAGTTCCAATAGAAATAAATTGCATGTCGGGCAAGCCGAACCGAGGAGTGATAAACACCTGACACCCGTGCAGCACCCTCAACACGGTGTGCAATGCGCTTCTGGGTATCTATAACCTATTATATAGATCGATGAATGAGGGGATACCCAGAATAATGTCATTAGGATTTAGATACAAAGTGTTAGGGTGCTATCCAACTTCAAATTTATTATTTTAATAAGTTGTATTTTGTTGAAATTTATTTTATTTTGTGCATAATGAATGGGTGAAAGGGGTATTAAAAGTGAATATAAGCCCACAGACCGGCATAGTTTCCCTTTCAAAATATCATCAATTATACATTTTCAAACGGATCGATGCGATTTTTTAGTATATTGTACTCGTAACCCCCCTTAAGGTACACAAGTTTGATTTGTCCTGATCGTTCGGTTTTCCGGTAATAAAATATTATGTGGTGACCTGTCTTGTCAAAATATCGAAGTTAAAATTAAACAAGATCGGAGTATACACGTATCATCATTTCTAAAATGCTATTTTGACAAGACAGGTCACCACATAATATTTTATTACTGGAAAACCGAACGATCCGACATTTTCGAAACAGAGAAGCATTTAGAGAAAGTTTCTGCTAGAAATTCCCTCTGAACTCAAGGTTTTTTCGATACTCACGACTTTATCGGCGCTAGAATGTCTCGAACTGAGGATCACACATGTGCGTGACGTAATATCTCACAAAGAGAAAATCGAATCGTCAAGAACAAATGGTCGTCGGCTGCCCTCTAGTGTTGCCTGAAAACCTGCCAAATTCCCACTCGTTGTTGTCTTCAAAAAAAAATGTTAATAATGTCTAAAATAGCTGAGCTTGACGAGACTGATGCATGAGGGCTCACTTCGTTCACTACCTAGGAAAAAGCACGCTGAACGCTTCAATAGTTTACTCGGGCCAACTTTACTCGATGAGAGTCATAGCCGAGCGTGACAAGCCCGATGCGTAGGTACTACTGCTTCAATTTTAGAGCAAAAAGAAAATAAAAAGACATTGAAATTGAAATAAAAAACACATAATTTTTTTAGACAGAAAATAAAACTGTGAACTGTAAATTTTTCGCTTTAAAAGACCATGCGAATAAGCTAAATGTCTTAAAACGTGCATTTTACAGTATTTTTTTGCTGCTTTACTTTTTTAAGGAAAAAAATAATTAGAGTCTAGGCCCGATCAGCAGTTGCACGGTCATCTTGTGATTTATGACGTCGTACTACTAGAGATCTCTTTCAAGGCGGTTCCGCGGTGTCACAAGTTTTCCTAAGAGGTTTTGATATAAACAATTTTGTTAATATCAGTGCAACCATCCTTTGAAAACATTTAAAAGTAATGTCGAAAAGAGGATCTTCTCTTTTCGACACTCCTTTGGGTGTCTATATATGAACTCATTTTGAACACAAAAGGCAGATCCTATGGCACTCGACGAGCGGTGTGTGTGCGAAGATGTTGATTGACACGGTTCTTGAATAGCTGTAGGTTGTAATTTGGGGGAAACAGATGTCCTGGGAAAGAGTTACACAGTGATGCAGTGCGCTAGACAAAGGAGTCCTTGTAAAGCGATGTTCTAGGTATTTCCAAATGTACAACGAACGGGCGCTCTTGCCGTCTGTCGTCATTGTCTAAATCCTGGGCTAAATCCTGGAAACATGTGCCGTAAAAATATCTGTAAAACAGAGATATCTCGGCCACATGTCAGCGGTGTTCCAGACTCTCTAGATCCCGGGTCAAAGCCGGGTCGCCGACGAGACGCACAACTCTCTTCTGAATGGAATCCATCGGCTTTAGGGTGTGCTTCGGTGCGACACCACAGAGGTGTGAGCGATATTCTAAGCACGGTCTTATTTGCGCTCTGAAGAGCAAGAGCAGCAAGCGGTGTATACAGTTTTTTGTTAGGAAATAGCGCATTGAGCTTATAGCAACGTGATCACGCCAGGACATATTGCTGTTGACCGAGACGCCCAGTAGTCCGATTGACGAGGATGAAGGAATGGTCGATCCTGCCATAATCATGTCAGGGCTCGCCGTATTGGCTTTTTTGGTAAAAGTGGCCGCTTGGGTTTTTGCTGCACTGAAGTGGACCAAATTTCGCCACAAGTTCGAACCCTCTCCAGATCTTGATTAATTGCTGTAATCTGCTCCTGTCTGCGGTGATATGTCTCAATCGCTGGTAAAGGTTTTTTCGATCTAAATTGGGAGACAAGTGTACTGTTATCTGCAACACTGTAAACAGGATTATTGGTTTCGGCCAGCAGGTCATTAATATAGATGAGGAACAGAGTTGATGAAAGTATTTCGCCCTGAGGAACGCCCGCGTTAATGGTGAATATGTCTGAGATGTGTCCATCGTCTGTCAAAAATGGGGGAGACGTTTTTGTAAAGTTATTACTTACTGTCTTTGCTACGGACCATAAATTCCTGGAGACACTTGAGCATTGCAAAAGTTTATTCCTGATCCTTTCATTGTGTTTGTCCTTAGTTTCGTCAATCACACGGCTGCATTCATTTCTCGCTACGGCAAAATCATTGCGATTTTCAGCGATCTGATTTTGCTGCCAGTACTTGTAGAGTTGCTGTTTCCTACCTACAGCTCTGTCACCTAAGTACATTGCTATGTTTGGCGGCATTTTTCCAAAGATGTTTATGACACATTGTATTGAATATTTTCCAACTCTATATGTTATGAAAAATCCTCGATGAGGGGTATTTTCGGGGCGTAACGATTTGTACTTTTTATAAAGGCTAATGTAGCTTGTTTCAGATCCAGGATCGCATACAACAAATTTTCTATGAATATATTTGCCTATGTATTTCATATACCTAGTGATTAATACAATATTATCTTTTTCTTCAATGTCGTCTATAGTGAGCTTCATCAACTCTTCCCTGCGGCAAGCTCCTGGTATACCTACATCATTAGGTAGACAATGTCGGGTGCTTTAGATAGAAACTTCTTAGTTTTCGCCTTTCGGAGAATTTTTGGTTATTTCAGCTTAAATCCGTCATTAAGTTTCTTTAAGAATGCAGTTAACTTGAAAAATCCGTCCGAATCGATATATTTTTAAGTTTGATGTTAAGCTAAATCATAGATTTCTAGGACCATAAGCTGAATATTTTTTGGATAAATGCTTTAAGTAAGCCATAAATATCTCTTCTTTTAATGACGATATTTTTTTCAGCACACCATGCTTTAAAAATTTGAAATTCCTTTTGGTTGTCTAGGCTGCGACGAGGTTTCTTAATCCTGGGTGTTATATTGGCCATTGGTCTAGAAGCCGGAAAATTGGTTTGTTCCATTGCGATCCGGGGGGTTGTTATCCAAATGTTTTATTAAAACAGGGTATTCTGCTTGCAACGTAATTGTCCTTCTTTCTTCTTTCCATTGTCCCTTCTGTTTCCCATCCATGTTTGCTTTTTGAAGTGAAACTTCTTAACGCGCGCCGTGAGTAAAATTTGAAGGTCGCGACACGTCCGACACGACGAGATGTCCCGATTCTTAACGCGCGCCGGGCGACACGACGAGATGTCCCGAAAAAGCGTTACGATGGTTTATTGTGATATCTTTGTTAGTTTACAAGCAAAAAATATGGGATATGCTCTTACCTTGTCAATACATAAGTGAAGCTTTTATGAAGAATTTTTTTTATTTATTCCTTCTCTTTTTGTTAATTGAGTGGTATATTTAAAAAAAACTACTTTTTAACCAAATCCGTTACGATATGTGTAAGATTTTATTGTGATATCTTTGCTAATTTACAAGCAAAAAATATGGGATTTGCTCTATTACCTTGTCAAGACATAAGCGAAACTTTTATGAAGAATATTTTCTTTTATTTCGGCCTTCCCCTTTTGTTAATTTAGTGGTATATTTTTGTATTCTCATTTTATCTACGTTCATTAGGTGCAATGTCTCTTATATGCAAATCATCTTGCAAATACACAATTATTTGAGCTATTTGAATATTATTAAATCTTTGCATTTTTAGAATACTGTTTAGGATCTGACAAACGATATTATTATTTATTTACTAAATTTTCAAAATCATATTTTGAAATTGTCAGTCATATTTTGAAAATTTCCAAAGGCGAATTTGCAGTAGGCAAAAATAGCCGTAGGACTTTTTTATGAACACAACTGCACAAATTTATCAATGCTACAGAAAATTGTCATATTTAAAGAATTACAATATACCTCATAATTTGTGAAATGTTCGCGTTTTAATGGGGATAATTTTAAAATTTTAGAAAGTTTCGTTTCAATTATTTTAAAAAATGGTATAAAAGAAATATAAAAAATATTAATTGGTCACGAAGACAAAATTATTTATGAAAATGGAGCTATGTTAAAGGTGTATTAATTAATAGATAGTAAATGGTAATAACGGCTAATACTTACATGCCTACTTAAAACGCTGTGAAAAAATGTGATGAATATAACTGCTAATAGGAGCGGCGAGCTGAAACAAACAAAAAGTAGTTTAATGGATTGTACTTTGGAAGAGAAAGATAATAATAGGGTGTTGATGAAAATGGGAAACATCAAGTCTAGTCTAGTATTACGATCTTGTGCCTGCAGAAATTCATATTTAGTGTTTCGTCTGCCTGTTCCAAAGGTCACAAAGAGGATCATAATGCTCTAGCACCTGAACACTAAATGAAATCATGTCTAAATATTATGTAAAAGTTATGCCCCGAGGTTAACAATAGTCGTCACAGAACTGCATAGAACATTGTTTTTTTTTCAAACAATTTTTTTTCTTTGGGGATATACAGGTACACAAGAATACTAAATTTCACTATTTAATGACAATGATATTTAAAAAACTAGATATATTATGATATTTTTTTATTACGCATGCATCATAATCAACGATATCGCACGCTGCAGCGTGCTTAAAATGATGTTTATGATGCGCCTACTTTTTTAAAGGTTGCTATAGAAACATTTGATCATGTCAAATGTGACAGATTAATATATTCGTCAATATATCCCTTAAGTTTAATATGTAAAACATTTTTGAGATTATAAAAAATAGCGTATGATATACGTGTATAAGAGGCCTTTAAAGCCCTTGCGACGTACAAAACACTCCGCTGCGCGTCGTGTTTTGAGATATGTCGCGCGTGCTTTAAAGGCCCTCTTATACACTTATATCATAATATACTATTACGACTTTGTGAGAGAATATTTCATCTAAATTTCGGATGAACATTCAAAGACATTGACGTTAACGTATTCTAATTTATATAGAACACAGATACTACTATACTGAATACTGTACTGCTGCAATATAGCACTTTCAAAACTCTTTACAATATATTACTATAAATAAAATTTCCTTCGTACACGTGGATTTACGGGAAATAACAATAATAATGGCATTATATTGTGAACTACTAAAACATTTAAACTGCTAATTCATTATCACCATGTCCTAAGTTTTTACTGGAACATATATGAAAATTTAAGACAAATTATAAACAACAGGAGCGATGAGCGCAGGCAATTATGGACCTTAAAGTTGCAATGGTCAGCAGATTTTAATATAAAATAGTCACGCGGACCATCAATCCGACTTTGTCTCCCTCCTAGTCTGCTCTAACCATTATATTCAGTCCGTAGGGACGTAGTCTTTGGTGGTTCTACCGATACCCTAATCTTTAACCTAACTTAAGAGGCGCTGTCCCCAGAAACGCAGGGGTATACCCGCCTAAAGTACTAAAGTCGACTGTACGATAAGTAAGCTGGGTACTTATTTGGTTGGTAGAACATAATGTGTTAAATAATTTTGTTCAGAACAGATAATGCACGGTGCTGTTTATATTTAATATTTAAGCTTAAATGCAGGAACGGCAAATGGCAACAAATTTATAGCACCAGCTTCGCCCGATCTGAGTCTCATTGAAAACACATTATGGGAACTAACAAACATTGAAGTGGCACGAGTAATGCCACAAAGTAACATATTTGATTCGGTCAGTTTTACACCTGGACCATCGCCGCACATTATGACGGTCACCTAGTTTCGGATGTATCTGGACGTATAGGGAAGCGTTTAGAGTTAAATGGAGGTTGTACATGTAAATGAGATGAAGTATTTGTTGTAATTTTATAATTCAAGTAATCAAAATTTAAACCGAAAAATTTTAATTTTATTTTCTTTTTTCCGGATACTTTCTAGACAGACTATAGTATTTGCCTTTTTATATATTTTGTTAATAACTTTTGTTAATTAAATAAATAAATAAATAAAATAGTATCAAAGTAGAATTTGTCAAAGTTCTAAGTCTCAAGTGATTTTGATAGTTAAATAGTGATAAGCTAAGAACACTCTCCTAATTGAAATAACCAAGCTAACCATAAATTAAAACACAACACTGCTTGCAAAAAACTTCATTACAAAACAGGGACCAAGACCCATAAACAATTCAACTATACCTCAACCAAAAGACATGCATGTTTTAGTAATCGGGTACAATATAAATTCGTTAAGTCTTTGACTAATAGATATTGTTATTGTTTTACCGATGCGTCTTCTTTGTCATCTCTTCTCACCTGATGTACAGCTATATAACCCCCACGCCAACCAACGCGTGACGTCATGAAACACAGATCGTGGCACTATAAAACCAAGAAAATCTGAGTAGCGTCGAACGTGGCCCAGTGTAACGTTCCTTTTCATACAAGTTCGATTCAACCAATAGCAGCGGCTTACTCACAATCCCAAAAATACGGTCGGTGTCTTGATTTGGTTGGCATTATAGTTTGATTTATAGTTCATTATATGTGTCCGTCACAGGGTAAAATTAACATCAAGCACTAACTTCAGCTATTTGATAACTTAATTAACTTAAATATTTTCGGCCACCAGTGCTTTAAACTTTTGATATCATGACATACACTATTTTCGGTAATATAACATTACATAACGAATTTCTAAGATTTTAAATCTTACTTTAAAAGCAACCATAAGCAGGTGCTATAACCAATATACTTTGCTATAACGTTATCTTTCCACAAAAACATGACTTAGGCTAGTTTGGCTTAGCCTATTCCTACATGCTACGAGTTGCATGATTTATTTTCTTCAAAATTCCACATATTCATTTAAACGTTAGTACTGGTTCTCATATGTAGCTATGACGCCTGCCGACTGCAGGGAAGTAAAACTGAATATGTCACATTAAATATTTTTAATAGTTTCACTAAATTTATTTTGGTTAACGATTTATTGAATCTTATCTTGAATATTTTCGGTGACTAATAGTTTAAACCATTAAAACAAGGATGATACGCGACGTTGTGCCTTATTGTAGAGAATGAATGAATGAATGAATCTCGTACTGTGTAACATAAAGTTTTTTTAACGGTCAGTAAGTAATTATTCAGACATATCAGAACACAGTTAAAATACTTAAAGTTAGACATAATACTCACGAGTTAAATACTTAAAACTATATATTATTCACAGATTAAAATAATTTAAATCACAACTTAAAAACTCAGATATACCATAAACACATTTTATGATAAGATATTCTTTTACAATAGCCCTAAGCCCATTGAGTGAGCGGTAGTTTACGAATTTATTTGGGTGACCCCGGTGATCCGTTTATAAAAGCTAGAGCATAGCGAGAGGTATTTAGTCTTAAAAAAGGAACGCGCAAATCATCTCCCTGCCGGGTGAAGTGATAATGTGAGTCTTCAACAGTTCCATATTTGTGTTTTATTATCAAGTGCAAATAAAATGTGATCGAGCCGGCGAAAATGAGGTCTGCATAGTCCCTGTAGCCCTCCCAGCAATGATCCGCACTGCTCTCCTCAGCGGACCAAACACTCTAGCAGTGTGCACAGAATGTCCCCACACAAGCAGGCCATGACCATGCACACAAACTGAGTGTACCAGGTAGTAGTAGGCCATCAGGACAACCCTTTGCTTCATATTTTGAGCCTGATTTTTTAGAAAAAAAAAATATTGGAAGCAGTTTTTTAGAAATGATACTGATCTGATTTATATTTAATCCCATAAATTTTATTTTATCAGGATTCTTTAGTGACATTTCGTCTAATAGTAAAGATCATATTTTCTGACATGCCCAGGTTTAAATTAAGACGTTTTGCCCTCACTCGTTCATAAATTCTGTACACTCCGTTATACATTGTGAACATTTTCAAATTTATTTGTCTTTGCCATAAAACTTGTGTCGTCCGCGTAGAGCGTATAAACAGTTAGGTAGAGCAGCCGTTATGCCATTAACATAAATTCAGAAAACAAGGGCCACAAAACCTTGAGGTATTCCATGCAGCACGAACTGACCCTCCGAGAGTTAAGATGAAAAGAGGTTACTCGCCTTCTATCGGTTAGGTAACTTTCAAGTAACTTTATACCATTTTCTGTCATTCCGTAGTAACACAGCTTTTCAATGAGAATACTAGGCGACACACAGTCTGAAGGCTCCTCAAAACCCTAGACTATGTAGTCACAAAACCTTCCCACAGCCCCTATTAAGTGATTTCCTTTCCCTAAAACTGAATTGTTTAGCAATAAATACATACGCTTACTTTCAAAACATCTATAGAGTTGCTTCTTAAGCAGCCATTAAAAAACTTTCAAAATTATCGGAATTAGAATCGTTGTTAACAGAAAGTCGATTTATTTTCATAGAATTTGGATATATATCTAAATGCTGCAATTGAACTATTTTGTCAGGGGACTGATTAAAACATTTTTAACAGATTTTATCAGTTTAATGTTCAAGATCTCTATTGTGTGTTGCCATTTATTATTCTGCGTTTTTTCATTTGTTAATTTTATATTAATTGGAGACCTCCAACAATTTAGGTATAGACAGACGGAAAACTACATACATATTTGTAAAAAATAAATTTTGGGATGAGTATTTATCGTTGAACTCCCCAGTAGCAAATGTTTAAACAACAATCTCAAAATCTCATGCCTTTCTTGTTGTGCGGTATTGCAAAAATTGGTATAACTGTGCTTTTGTTTCTTTGACAGCACTAATTGGAATTAATGCCGGATACAATTAGTGGCAAACACCATCAGATCATTTAGGATAAACATATCGGTTTCAGAGCTGAAGTATTCATGTCGAAGAATTATCATGGAGATTGCAATTGCAAAATAAACATAGTTAAGGTGATTTAAATTGCACAGGTAAATATGTGCATGTTAGTTGGTTAATGAGGCTCGAGGTTTAACCAGGCAGCAGTGATTGGTATAGAATTACAGTAAATATTGCGTTATCTTGTCCTTATCACCATAGATGGTAGATCAAAATGGTATACTCATTGAATAAATTGACTAGACTAACGCATTGATATAAAAATGCATATTGAAATATTCTAAAATATGTCTCCTAAGTTCCGAAGCAATAGGTATAGGATATTTAGTTCAATAGTGCAGTGCCAATATATTATTGCACAAAACGAATTGTGTCTTGAGTAAATATAGGGAATACCGGGTCAAGATGCACAAGATGAAATGAAATGAAATTGCTTTCGATTTATTGAATGCTGCATCTATGATTTTATCATAGCATGGTTTATTTGCTTCTGTTAAAATTTTTGAGTAGTTCTTTTTAGCTTGCAAGTATTTTTATGTACATTTTGGCAATTTTGTTTTTTATCCAGAGCAGAAAAATCTTTCATGTAGTTTGAGAGAAAACGAATATCGTCCTCAATCCAAGGCTTTTCAGTGTTTATACCAGTACTAACCTGCTTAGACAAACACGGAAAACATACATTGAAACAGTATAAGAATATATCGTAAAAAGCATTAATCCAACGTTAATTTAAGGTTAAAGATGTGTGATCAGTTTTCATTTAGTAAGATGAAAATGAAGTAAGATCCATAATGTGTCGCCACGTGTTTTCTAATTTAAATTTTGGCAATAACGGCCACATTCGATGAAGTGTGAGACAAGAATTGTGATTTGTAAACCTGTCCGTGGTTTTCTAAAGTTTAAAAATTTGTGGGATAAATACATACACATCAAATGATTTGAATTATAATTCAAAAACTGATTTAGAGGCAAATTATTATTCCTGTTTACTATTTTTTAAGATTTATTTGTTTTAAGTATGTACACATTGTAGACAAAAGAATAATAATTCTTATGTTTAGTGCTGCCTCGTTTAACTAAACACCTAATGCATGTTAAAATTTAAAGACTGAATGAAACAAATATTGCGAAAAAGCTTATATTAACAAAATTTCAAAATAATTATTAAAAACGAACTATTATAAGAAATAAAAAAGAAATCGTTATTTTGTATGACATTCTATTAATATTTTTTCATGGCTGCACCTCTTTCCAAAATTTTCTCTAATCGACGCGATATCGATAAGTAAAGGTATCGCATTACTTCTGCATGTTTGCTAAGCTCCTTCCAGGCTCCCTCAATGGCAGTTATAAGATCATTTCGATTTTGTGGCCGGAAGTTAATATCGTATAGTTTTTTTTGTCATAAGACCCTCTAATATTAATATCGGGACTCCTTGCTAGCGATAACATTGTCTCTATATTGTTATTTTTTAGCCATTCTCTTATAATTCCAGCATTGTGCATTGGACAATTGTCTTGTTGAATGGCAAAATTATTTTCCAGAAAGTGCCTGAAACAAAATATTTTAGTTTTCTTCAATAATCCAGCATATTCCAAGTCCACATGTGTCATCCAAAAGCACGAGTCTTTGTACCATGCTTTTGCTGTATTTTCATATATTTTAACTTTTATTTTAATCTAAATTATGTGAACCCTTTCTCATAATGTGACGCACAATGTGATATGTAATTGTGATCATTGTCGATTTTTGTTGTGTTTGATCCATGGATATGTCCTTTGTCTACTGATAAGTAACACTGATGATGGCTACGGCCGAAAGAGCTCTGTTACGCTCTTTTGGATTAAAATTTGCATGATATACAAGGTGTTGTATGTGTCATTGCTAAATTGCTTACGCATATTTCCTCTGCCTCTTCGGAATATTTGAGTTCTTTGGCATATTATTTCACAAGCATTGGTAACGCGTCCCACTAATGTGGCTTCATTCGCTATGGGAGTACACCAATTTTATTGCTTAAGATGTCTCCAAAGGTAGAAATCGCATGGATTTAAGTCAGGTGATCGGTGGGGCCAATAAATTGGCCCTCCCCGACCAATCCAATTTCCTTGTAATGCAACGTTTTAATATTCTCTCTTCTTGCGACTAAAATGGGCAGGCGCTCCGTCGTGCATAAACCATAAATGTTGCCCAATATTAAGAGGAAGAGTTTCTAGAAGATTAGGTAAATTATCCTGTAAAAAATGCAGGTATGTTTGTCCGTTTCATTTTCTGGGTCATATAATGGGTCCAATCAAATGATTTTGAACTATTTCTGCCACACATTGATTGAAAACTGCTGCTGGTGTCGCGATTGATGAATAAAATGTGGATTTTCATCCGCCCAGTAATGTTCAATGTGGAAATTAAAAATTTCATTTCTGGTAAATGAAGCTTCGTCCTTGAACAAAATAAATCAAATAAATTGCCGATATTCTGCATTTCTTTGTATTAACCAATGGCAATACTGCAGTCTGGCTGGAAAGTCTGCTTCAGAAAGGGCTTCTATACTCTCCGTACCTAAATGGTAAGAAAAGAGCTGCTGCTCATGGAGTATTCGCCATAAATTAACGTGGTTAGTATTCCTCAATTCGTTTGCTTGCTGCCTTGTACTTATTTCAGGATACTATTTGAGGAGTTCTTGGCGCCACACAATCAACAAAATTAGCTTTTAGTTGTCCTGTTTCTCTCAAACGTCTATGAACGCCTTCAAAGGTATTTGCACAAGGTGACTGACGGTTAGAAAATGCATTTTCATAGAGACTCCTTGCTTCGTAAGGATTTCCATTTGTTTTTTCATACATAAAATGAATGCCTGCCAATTCCTCAAACGAATAATTCACCATATTAAGTATTTATTTTGTAAAGAACTTATTAAAAATTGACTGAACCGCTAAGCATTTTATGTCATTCCCGTTTGCTTTAGTTTGACAAAAAAATGATGACGTTAACAAAAAATTCGAACTAGATTACTATTTTTTAATTACGAGGGTGGCTTATTATTATCTTTATTTCGACCACGGTGTATCAGAACAAAAAAGTCCAAGAGGCACTTTTTAAGTAGAATTAATATGCGATACTAATTTTTCCAAAAACCAGTGGCGTACAGTTTTCGTCGCTAAACATAAGGACTTTTTTTTATGGCAGTGGCACACACACTGAAGGGAGATCCTATGGCGCTCGATGAGCGGTATGTGTGCAAAGATGTTGATTGACACGGTTCTTGAATAGTTGTAGGTTGTAATTAGTGGGAAACAGATGTCCTGGAAGTGAGTTCCACAGTGATGCAGTGCGCCAGACAAAGGAGTTCTGGTAAAGCGATGTTCTACGTGTTTCTAGTTGTACGACGAACTGGTGCGCTCCTGCCGTCTGTCGGGACTGTCTGACAGGAGTTGTCAGGGGCGGGATTATGCGGGCCAAATCCTGGGAACATCTGCCGTGAAAGTATCTGTAAAACAGAGACATCTCGGCCACATGTCTGCGATGTTCCAGACTATCCAGATTCCGGGTCAACTCCGGATCGCCGACGAGACGAACAGCCCTCTTCTGAATGGAATCCAGCAGCTTTAGGGTATGCTTTGGTGCGGCACCCCAGATATGTGAGCAATATTCTAAGCACGGTCTTATTTGCGCTTTGTACAGCAAGAGCAACTGCTGCGGTGTATAGAGTTTTTTATTGCGAAATAGCGCACCAAGCTTCTGGGAGGCTGATTTTGCGATGTTAGCAACATGGTGATGCCATGACATATTGCTGTTGACCGAGACACCCAGCAGCCCGATTGACGAGGAGATCCTGCCATAATGATACCAGGGCCCGCTGTATTGGCCCTCTTAGTAAACGTTGCTGCTTGGGTCTTATTTGCTGCATTGAACTGGACCAAATTTCGGTCGCCCCAAGTTTGAACTTTCTCCAGGTCTTGATTAATTGCTGTAATCTGCTCCTGTCTGCGGTGATGAGTCTCAGTCGCTGGTAAGGGTTTTTCTGATCTAAAGTGGGAGATGACAGACTGACATCTGCAAAACTGTAAACAGGATTATTCGTTTCGATCAGCAGGTCATTAATATAGATGAGGAACAGTGTTGGTGAAAGTATTGCGCCCTGAGGCACGCCCGCGTTGATGGTGAATGTGTCCGAGATATGTCCATCGACTGCAACGTGTAGGGATCGGTTCTTAAGGAAACTGGCCAGCCAGCTGCAGAGAGAGGCGGGCAGTCCCAAGGACGGCAGTTTGTTGAGCAGTCCGTCATGCCAAACTCGCTACGCTTGCTACGAACGCAACTGCATTACAAAACAATTTTGTACATGTAAATGTCACCTTTAATGATACATTTGCGTGTACCAAAACTCATCTCAATATCTCAATGGGTTTTCGATAAATGTAAAATAAACTATTAGATACGGAAAAGTTTAAACACCCCGTAACATGAAAACGGAGTACTTCCGGACCCATGTTTATATGAACTTTTTTTTCATATTTTTAGATGTAGAATCTGCCCTTAAATTTCCATCACAACATTCTGTAACACCCTATATATTATATATTGTGTATTGAATCTACTGATAACGCGGACGATATTCCCCAATCTACCCGTTAAATGTGGACGAAAATATTTTTCATCGGTAAAAACTAGCCTGTCCCAATATTCCCAAAGTCTATTATTTAAAGAAAAAATATACCTTACCTGTTTATACTCATCATCTAGTTTGATCTACTTTGCAGCTAAGTATATGGTTACCTACTTAAATTAGAGCTTTTAATTCTGCTACATGCTGTTATTTTTGAGCCAGGAAAACGTGTTTGCTCCATAGCAGTTCGGGCTATTTCAAATGGATTCTGTTATAAACATTCAATAAGCACATTATCTTCTTCCTCAGTTGAAATACTCGGTCTTCCTGGCGCCTTCTTCTTTTCTAATATTATATCTCTTTTCCATGTATTCTCAATTTTCAAAATTGTATTTTTAATTGTGTACATTATATGTGCCATATCTGTAAGCGGCAGACCATCCCTATTAAAACAATAACTTGGGCTCTTTCGACTAAGTTCAACTCTGGCATTTTGCTATATATTTTGACTTTGATAGTTTGGACTATTTTGGGCGAAGATCTATTTGGATTAGTTTAATATCATATATAAGCCTGATTTACAACACATCTCAATCACAGCCCCACACCTCATTGAACACGACTGTACTTGGCTTGATCTAGTGGATTATTCTGCGAACCTCTGTGTATTTGGATGATCAATATGAAGTCTAATTTTAAATATTACGTAGACAGTATTTAGATTATCATTAAAAAACGATGCAAAATAATGATTTGTTTTATTTCTATATCGCTGCCAATCGCAAATCGTCATCGAATAAATCGAACATTTATTTGACAAGTGAAAAAAAATTCCGTACTTTTAAAGCGGCCTCGTATTTCATTGAAATCTGTTTCGTGCCATTGATTAATGTTACCAGAATTTATTACGGTAGGTAGTCAATATTTTTATATAATACGCACGCACTCACGCACAAGCGCGAGTTACCTTCTTTAATTTTGGGTCTCCTGCTAAATTTGGGAAGAATTCAGCGCGTATGTCGACCCCAGACAAGGTTGAATCAACGGGGGCAACGCCTTTGGAAGTTATAAATAAATATAGCATACGCATAAAGTTCATATTGTTATTACGAAAATTGTAAATAGATACATATCTAATTCAAGTCTGAAAATTGTATCAAGTGAATTCGCAGTTAAGAGGAGGAGGAAGGAAGATTGTGCAATTCTTGGCAGGGTTTTATACCTCGTATGAACCAGTAAAATGAACACACATTGAGAGATATCCTTTATTCCAGCTTTGAACTAAACTATCTATAAAATATCTACTTACTAGGAGTGATATGTTTAATTAAAAAACTAAATGTTTAAACTGCTGCTAATTTAATTTATTAAATATAGCCGAAATTGTAATCAATAAGTTTCATACGTCTTTTAAATAATAACGCATAGTCACAAACACCCTGAAGAGTTTGTAAAACTATCTTTTTCCCACTCGACATCTATAAACATCATAATAAAAAAAAGTATCATGTGCGAAGGTCGATTCATGTTTCTCATTATATCTTAAAATTTTAGGAATAAAATTCATATAGCATATATGTATTGTGTCATGTCATAACTCATTGCGAGCTTCTATGATTTTACCGACGAGACTATGTAGAGGGTTTTCCTGTATATCGTAGCATCCACCTAGAGCGCGGGCGGTTACTTGAAAAGGTGTAGTAAAATGCTAACTAAACACAGAAGTGTCATCTTTTTTCCTAAATCGTTTGAATTGTCTATCAAAAATGCAAAAGTATTGCGAACGTACAATTTTTTTTGTCATACGCTCCCAAAAATAGCTATTTTACGGACTCATTTGAGTCCGTAAAATGCTTCTTTTTAGGCCTAGTCTCTAAAAGTAGTCATGGCAACCTTACGGACTATTCCAAAATTCCTGAATATGTCTAAATGTCAAATTTCGAATGACATGAAAAACATGTCAAATAGTTGCTACGATATCAAATTCTAAGCTAACTTTGTCGTACATTATGATTTCAAAAATTATGATAAATTTACAAATTTAGGCGTTCTGAAGAATTGCAAAAAACGTATAAATAAAAATTAAATTTTGGGAGCGTATGACAAAAAATAGTGTTTGTCACACGTACTTAAATGAAGTTTTTCATTAGTCATCTGCTATTCCTGACTCGGCTAACGCCTCGTCCGGAATCAGCAATGATGCGTCCTGAAAAACTCCATTTTAGGTACTTGTAACAAAAATGGCTATAGTAGGTTGACATTTAAAAAAATATATTATTTCATATTTAGACAGATTTATTTATCTTGATTTCAAATACATAAAGTTTCCCTATATTTCTTTAATCCGTTTTCAAAATATAGGCGTTTCAAAAATTAAAATTAATATGCTATTATAAGAACAGGAAAAACACGATATTAATTAGTTATTTTATTTAAATGGAAAGAGCTCGTAATTAATAGCAAAGAAAGTAATGTAAATTTGACTTTGGAAATTCTTTACTATACAGAGGAGATATTTTTTCCATGAAATACTTCTTTTGCAGCATGTTCATATCTAAATAGAATTGTTTCTCAGCAGTGGCGTAACAAACACCCCCGCAGCCCCACACAGATGTGTATTTCATTTCATTATTCATAAATAATGTTATTTTAAAAATTATTAAATTATTATATGTTAATTAATAAACTTAAAAACCTATAGGTACTAGACACAACGACGTAAAATAATTTCGGAGTGGGAATGAGGATTAACAAAACAAAAGAACAACATTGTCGGTTTATGGATTAATGCATGTTTGTGAAAAGGAAAGCAATGTAGATGTATTAGATTTGGACTTAGCCCTTTATAGTGACAAAATGAAAGAAAACGTTTTGAAAATTGGGTTCTGCAAGCTACAGCATAATTTTGCCAAAGACGAAAAAGGGAGGTCATTTAATAGCAGTTATAGTTTTATCCCAAAAACTTGACTTCGGGCCACCGAACATTAACAATTATTGTTAATATTCGGTGCTTCGGGTAGAAAGGATATAGCTTTGTTATTCCCCTAGATTCAAAGCTGCATATTGTGAAGCATGCTGGCTTTTGTAGACAGGAACGACAAACATTTCAGACTCGTGGCGCAGAGGGGTTAAAGAGTAGCAAGGATTTTCCAAAAAAAAGTGAAATACCACGAAAATTCGGTGGTACATGTACAAGCATGTTTCGTTTATGATTTATGGAAAAAAGGTGTAGATAACTTGTTGGAATTCGGTAATCAACAAAATATGCAGATATGGAAAGACATAATGAAACGAATAATTTACGTAATTATTACCTTGACCACATGTGATTTACTTTTTCATGGTCATAGAGAGGCCTTAGAGGGTATTGTTTCAACTAATAAAGCCAATTTTATATCTATTTTAGAGCTGCTTGCCAAATACGATTCTTATTTAGAATCACATTTAAAAAATAATACCAACATAGAAAAGTACCTGAATCCAAAAATTTCAACTGAAATTAAAAAAATATTGAAAAATATTGAATTTTAGAAATATCTTAGTCAAGTTGTGAGATAAGTGTTAATCGGAAATTATGAAAATAATCAGCCGACATCAGTATGCATATTAAAGAAATTTTTTCTGGATTTTTTTGAAGTAACAGAGCAAACTTCTAAGAGACTGGAAGATAAAATTATCACAATTTTAGAGGAAATTGACCTGAACATTGCCAAGTGCCGTGGCCAAGGATACGATAGAGCTTCAAATATGAGCGGAGCATACAAGGGATTACAAGCTTTATTTAAACTAAAGGAACCGACTGAAAATTATGTGTATGCTGGTCATAACTTAAATTTGGTGTTGAATGATGCTTGTTCAAATGTTCCTATGTTAAAACATTTTTATGATATTTGTCAAAAAATGTATGTTTTCTTTGAATAAGAGGAACGATTTAGGAGTAGCCAAAAATTACAATTTAAAATTTACTCTTAAAACGTTATGTACAACAAGATGGTCATCTCGTTGGCAGTAGGTGTCTGCAATCAGGTCTACCATAATACCAGCACTAGCAATTAGGAAAAAATGGAACGCTTTGATTTTGTTATTCTGCTAGTATTTCAAACCGAAATTCTGGAAAACATTTGTCCGACAGAATATCGAAAATACCCTATCAATGACTTATAAGTTTTTACTGCGTAAATCTGATCGACAGTTTGGAGTTACTTGTTGGCTTGATCACATTTTTCCAACCCGGACGGACCAAAATGCAGTTGAAATTCCCATTTCTAATTAATTAAAAGCCCCGTGGTCTTAGTCTTGTTACCCCGGTTTTTCAGAACTATTTTTAGATATAGTTGATATCGCTTCACAAAATCCATTGTAGGAAGTTGCAAGGGCTTTGCAAGCAGCTGCCCTGACTGACCAACGTATTATCTTTGTTTTTAGCAAATAATGGCAATCAGATTTTACTTTATATGTACAAATAAAATAAGAAGTAAGTGAAAAAAAAAACAATGTAAATTAGATTCAGGTAGAGATCTTTATTTTTTTGTTTTCCGGCTTTCCCAGGTATCAATTAAGTAAAAAGCCAAAACGCCGGCTAACGCTGGCGCCCCTAGGCCATTAATTGCCTAGTGTGCCTAGTGGCAAATACGGATCTGCGTAAATTCGTCGGCAAAAATTTTTCCATTTCATGAACTTCATAAAAAAGTTGTCCAGATTGTGTAAGTGGGTGGGACATATTTTGATTTCCAACAGTACGGTCTTTTGATCTTAATTATACTTATACGGCTCCATGTAACTTGCAAATATTTACAAGTTTTATGCTTTTCGAAGTAAAGTAACGCACTTACGATGCAATATTTTGCGCAATGTGTTTAAATAGTTACGTACAAATAAAATATGCAGTTAAATAGCAGGTTAAATATTGTCATAAACCTAACTCCCTACCCTACTCCGAATAGTTAGGTTTATGATATTATGCATGGATTTAAAGACAGAAATTTGGTCACAGCTTACCCCCTCCTTTTAACTGTGCCATTGTAAATAAACAAAATTTCAAAGGATCACGTCATGTACGAAGCCTGAATGGCTGAATGAATTATTGTTAGTCCAATTTGACCTATTTCATCGTTCAGTTAAACGTGTAAATGCCATATAAATAATATTGCTCTTTATGCATCTGAAAACTTTAATTCAGTTTTAATTTTAGATAGCAAGTCCGTTATAATAAGCCTTAAATATTATCATATTCTTAATATTAATAATAAATAAAAAACCTATAGTCGTCGAATCCAATAATTAATTAAGCCAAATAACAGAAAGTCCTAAAATCTGATGAAAAAAAAATGAAATAAAAAGGACAAATAAAATTAATTGCTATGCAGATTTCAGCTATTAATTAAATCGGCTTACAAGTAAATTGTTTGTAGTTGAATTAAACGTGTTGAATAAACAACTATATTTATGAGATAAGAATTTATTACCGGATTAACGCCGATTATGTCAAAAACCACATGTAGGTACCTGCGGTAATCCGCGATCCTTCTAACAGGAGAATAGCAGGAAGTAGAGGTAGAAAAGCTCGTTTGCATACCTTTATTGAATCTGTATTACACCTGAGTTAACCTGGTTTGCATCGGAGCTGGCGTTGGTTGCACCATGCGGCTCCTTTCATATTCTCTAGCGTTTGCATTTAAAGCATATTCGGATATTTCAGTGATTCTACAATTATTATTACGCAAATATAGTTACAAGTTTATTAATTTTAGCATGCTATAAAATTTTGGCTTAGATATTTTGATTTAAAGATCCTGTACCTGCTGACAAAGCTCAATCGGAGGGCCGTTTCCATTATCAAAAAGTATAATTACGAAGTTTCCGTTGCGTGACACACCTCACATGGTTTAAATTGACCTATGTCGAACGTATTAAGTCTGTGGAGAGGCATCCACTTGATCTTTTGGAGAAGTTTTCGAAAATATAGGGTCCTGCACTTTGAAGAACACTGAACCAAAAATATTTTCTTTATTCTTGGAACTAACTGGTTTCGGTTTAAATATGGAACAAAGTGCGACTGTATTGGTAGGATTTATTATTTTAATGGAAAAATGTATTATATAACATGTTCTATAATACATACAGTAAATGCATTCGGTATATTTATACCTTCATATACTCATAAATGTTTAGGCTAAAATGTGATTATTTCACACTTCCAGGACCATAACCGAGATTCGAAACTTGCTGGTATTTAACACGTCAATAGCGCTAATTTTTATAAACCCCTGGTCAGCAGAAACCCATGAGCTACTTTTAAAATATAGAAGCATTTGCTCTGGGCTCCAAATTGATAATGAAAAATAAAAAAATGTTTGTGCTACCGGCAATGTATGAAAATCCTAGACATTTTTTAAACTGACCAATTCAGCAAGCGTTACGCAAAATGACTCGAACTTTGATTAATCTCCAAAATTACCTGCCTATTTTAGGCAATTTGCAAAACGATTAATCCAATAGCCTATGATGATTAACTTGTATTAAATTGAAAAAAAAAAGTGATTTGCAACATTGCTTATGGAAATAACTCAAACTAACGGAAACTGACTTTTTTCGTTCCAGTGGCACACGCACACCAAAGGGATATCTATGACACTCGACGAGCGGACAGCGTTCTTAAACAGTTGTAGGTTGTAATTAGGGGAGAACATGTGTCCCGGGAGTGAGTTCCACAGTGAAACAGTGCGCCAGACAAAGAAGACAAAGTGCGCTTTGTAGAGTGTGCGTGGCTGATTTTGCGATGTTAGCAATGCGTTCATGCCAGGATATATTGCTGTTGACCGAGACCCCCTGATAATGATATCAGGGCACGCCGTATTGGCTTCCTTGGTAACCGTGGCTGCTTGGGTTTTTACAGCATTAAATTGGACCAAATTCCTGTCGCACCAAGTTCGAACTTTCTCCAGATCTTTATTAATTGTTGTAATCTGCCCCTGTCTGTAGTGATAAGTCTCAGTCGCTGGCACAGGGTTTTCTGATTTAAATTGGGAGACAAGGGTACTGTCATCTGCAAAACTGAAAACAGGACTTTTGGTTTCGGTTAACAGGTCATTGATATAGATGAGGAACAGAGTTGGTGAAAGTATTGGGCCCTGAGGCACTCACGCATTTGTGGTAAATGTATCTGAGATGTGTCCATCAATTACAACGTGCAGACATCGTGCCGCAGCCCGTCGTGCCAAACTCTGTCAAATGTCTAATCCAACGCAATCGCTCGAGACTCTCCGTAGTACTCAATTGCTCTACCTCATATATGAGTGACATAGGCCAATATATATCCCGTCGATCTCTCTTTGTGAAAGCCGTATTGATTATCGCTGATTATTCTGTTGTAAGTACCTCGTTACTTGAGTCATTGCTGATTGACTACACGTTCCATGACTTTGGAGATTATTGGAAGCAAGGCAATTGGGCGATAGTTTGAGGGTGTGGTTTTCTTCCCTTCTTTGGAACAGGTTGCACACTTTCCAAGAAGATGGGTAAATCCTTTTTCCGTAAGACAGAGGAAAAGCCTGGAAGAAACAGGTGTTAGTTCGTTGGCGCAGTTCTTTAACATGATGGCAGGTATTCCGTCCGGTCCTGATGCCTTTTGCAGCCAAGGAAAAAAGCAAACATGCTCGCCAAAAAGTTTTCATCGCACTCGCTACGGGTCGTCAGTGCCAAAGCAGACATCGAGCGAAGAAAATCTAGGTAGAACTCTCTTAGATCCTACCAGTTTGCAGAATTGTAATGCCAGATTTTACGAGGCAATGGTGGATCCTTCTGTAGGAGTGGCAGGTCGCAAACCGTTGTAATAAGTTTGTGGTCGTAAGTACCTAATGGCTGATCAACTGTATTTGTGTACTGATCAGGACTTGTGGTTAGAAAAAGATCCAGAACTCTCTGAGTTTCGAGTTGGTTCTTCTACAAGTTGAGTAATCCCGCAGCTGATGGCAAATGCTTCAGCTTCTCTATCTTCTTTGTCAGTCTTGTTGTGATGTTTGTGCCAGTTGGTGTTATGGGCATTGAAATCACCCAAAATGATTATTTCTGAATTGAGGTGGTCGACCTGTATTGACTCAAATGAGGTAGCTAGTGATGTAAAAAAGCTTTGGTAGGGCTCTAACGCTCCCAGGGCTGCAGAAATCTATTCTAAATTGTAGTAGTAGTAGTAGCAGCACAGATTAAATACTGTGGTAGTAGTCTGATTGACGGGGATGAAGGAGTGGTCGATCCTGCCATAATGATGTCAGGACTCGCCGTATTGGCTTGCTTGGTAAAAGTGGCTACTTGGATTTTTGCTGCATTGAACTGGTTCAAATTCCTGTCGCCACAAGATCGAACTTTCTTCAGATCTTGGTTGATTGTTATAATCTGCGGTGATAAGTCTCACTAGCTGTTAAAGGTTTTCTGATCTGATTCTGGATTCGGTCAACAGGTTATTAATATAAATGAGGAACAGAGTTGGTGAAAGTATTGCGCTCTGAAGTACGCTTAACTACTATTTAAATTTATATTTTCGATAGATATCTTCTCTAGAATAATTAAGCTAAAGATTGTGATCCCTAGTAAAAATATACAGTTGAACAGAAAACCTAAATGAAGAAAGTTAATTTGTTTTAACTACAGGATATATCATTATAAAAATTAAACTTACTATTCCAAGAACAATTATTATTTCTCTAAATAATTCATATATCTCTCAAGAACTTCATTAGAATGTTTTAAATAATTTATTGGAAAAGAAACTGCAAATTATGGATCAAGTTAGTCATCGATAGAGGCGATTGACTCATCAGATAATATGATATACGGATTATTTATGCTATTCACGCCACGCGTGATTAGGTCGGAATATTATTATTCCAGGAATATTTTGACGCGAATTGTTACATCGTTACCTTGCATCAGTAATTTCATAGATCAAAGAGGTATGGGAATTAATTTAAAATATTGCAAAAATGATAAGGAAGTGTTGTGCGTCAACTGATGTACAGAATACTTAGTTGACTGAATGGGGTCGTATTGCAACTTTCTAAACGTATGTACGTACTGTGCCAAATTGTGACACTAAAAATCATTAGATAAGTCTTAGAAACGTATGCTCTTTAATTAATATGCATAGTGTTAACTTACAGATCCATTTCTTAGTATATTAGAAGATATACCTATCTAAGTTTCAATCTAATCATTCCTATCTTATCTATACAAATACTTAAAATATTGATGATTGCGTCCACTATTTTATTTCAATAGCATCAGAACAATGTTGACCGGAACCGTGAGCGCTTGGACTGTGATATGTCCGTGAACAGAATGTTTCCAATTTTTTAAGCTGATTTTGAAATGTCTATATGTTATTGATAACAATTCCAAAACATCCCGGTTCGTGGATATGTGATATAATGCATATTTTTTCGCTAGGCAACCTGAGGATTTTTAATTTGTTCAATTTGAGTTTTCAATATTCTGTTAGTTTTAATTAGATTTGGTCTCGTTTTGTTGATATTAATAAAATTCATTAAAATAAGTTTAGAATTAGCTCTAAGTTTCTGATTCATAAAATCGTGCTTAAAAATACCTTCTATCTATAAGCTTAGGAAATATTTTGTGTGCAGACACTGCAGACGTAAGCATTTATTTGTTTTCTTAAATTCCATGAATACATTCCAATTTTAAGCTTAAGAAATTATACATATTATACTCATAGTGCAACCGACGAGAAACCATCACCTAACGGATCCGTTTTGCTTCCTTCAGTTTGTGGGTTTCACGAGCAGGAAGGCGATAGAAACTTCTCTGCTTTCTGCGCTCCTGCTACAGCTAACCTAACGTTAAAAGCGAATCCTAAATAGGTGATAATGACTTTTTTAAGGGTTACATAATTCCCGAGCGAGGCCAGGAATTGACCGCCAACTGGGTCAAGCAATGTACATGAAAGGGGAATTTGGTGTCAAGTTCTGACCTGGATTCCATTTTCCTTGGATATAAGAATGAATGAAATGAGAAAGTTTGAAAAGCGAGTATTTTTTCGATTGTGGTATAAATTAGTCAGCATTCATTCATTCATGATTTTTGCCACGTTACTTTGTTACCTACGTTATCAAATATTACACAATTAAGAGAAACATTTCATTTCTATACTAATGGTAATGATAGAAACAGGATGTGAAATAAGTTTTTTCAAAGTAGAGTAAAGCCCTAGCAATAGCAGTAGCGCCACCGACTACAAAAGCGATCATCTTATCCATAGTATATTATTATTTATCTCTTACATAGACGGCTAATAATAATAACATCATTCATTATAGATATGTTCATATGTTCTATATTGATGTGTAAGATTCATGTTTATCTGACAAATTGTTGCCTGTTACTCCACTTCATTTGTACGCTTTTTGAAGAATAAGGCTGCTTTGGCTCTGGCCCCAGTTTGTCAATAGCACAAGTGCTAGGTTAGTGACCCCAGGGAAGCTGAAAATCCTAAAAGAACTGGAAAACCGTCGTCGTTTCAAGGAACAAATCTGCCCCCGATGTCGAGAACGAAAAATCTAAAAATGAAAATGTTGTAAATGAAATTAAAAGAGTAAAAAGCTCGTACACTTTGTCAAGTTTTGTATTAAATTAAATATACCTTTACATTCAATAGTAAAATGTATAAATTCACCAATTCACCCCATTGCTAAATATCTACTCAACATTCTTAATCCACTTGTAAATTTACATTTTTTATAAAAGCTATCACAAATTAATTTCAATCCTAACGACACCCTGGTGAGTTTTGATGTTGTTAGTTTTTTTTTACAAACGTGCCTGTTGATAAAACTTTCAACTAACTATATATTTTCAATATAATAACAACTACTACCAAGAAAGCAATGGTATGGCTATGGGTTCGCCACTATCACCTTTATTAAGTAATATTTTTCTGGAAAATTTTGTATTAAATTTTATTGAAAATTATCATTATAAACCTTTAATTCGGTGGCATATAACGAACATTTTCTTAACGATTTCTATATCACATTAGCACGAAAGAACCTATAATCAAGTTCACTAATCACTATAGAAAGAAAAATAACCCTTCTCATTCCTTTACAGTCTTATAAAAATGGACTTGAATAGTTTCAAAACAAAAATATATAGAAAACCTGCACATACAAGCAGATATTTAAACTTTAAATCAAATTACCCAATAATGGTTTCAAAGAGGGTCGTAAAAGTCTATATGATAGAATGAAAATAATTACTGATAATCAAAATTTCAGTGTAGATTAAGAATTTTTAAGCAATGCTTTGTTTAATAATAACAACTATCCTATTGATTTCATTCAAAAATACTTTATAGAGTTTGAACAACCAAATAAGTATTAGACAAAATCAAAATAGAAGTATTACGAGCCTCTGTATGCTTTATATCCCTGGTTGATCAGACAAAACAAAACGAATAGGTACTATTTTCAAAACAGAAAACACTCTCAGATCTAAACTAAACTAACAAAAACAAACCACTCAATAAAAATTAAGTTATTAAAATCTTATTATAAGATCCCATGTGAATGTAATAAATTTTATATAGGGGAAACCTTTAGACCATTATCCAAACGTATAAAACAACACCAAACCTATATTAAAGATACACAAATCCACAAATCATGCACATATTTGTCAACATGCATTTAATAACAATCACAGAACATAATGGAACGCTTCAAGTAGTTTAGCAAAGGAACGATTAACAAATGCAAAAAAACGTAAAATTAAAGAAAATGCTTTAGTATTAAAGATGAATGCGTTGCTTCAACTGCCTTTGCTAAAAGCTGAAGGTGATAAGGGTCACTTAAAAATCATGGAATTCTTCCTAAACACATAATACTAAATTGTAGATATATAGTACCTTAAAAGCGCTTCAATTATTTACCTAATACCACCCCAATATCACACTAACCTAACAGACCAGTAATTAAAAGATATGACATTATTTTTGTCGGTTTGTCCAAATCAATTCATTATTATAAACCTTTAATTCGGTGGCATATAACGAATATTTTCTTAACGAATTCTAAATCATATTAGCACAAAAGAATCTACAATCAAATTCACTAATCACTATAGAAAAAAAACCACTTTCAAATTTCTCGTTCTTGAGAACGAGGGCAGATTTGTTCCTCGAAACGTTGACCGTTTTCCAGTTCTTTTAGGTTTTTCCACCGATCTATGGAGATCGGTGGGTTTTTCAGCTTTGTTGGGGCCACTAAACTAGCACTGGTGCTGTTTACACCCGGTGGCCAGAGCCCAAGGCGCCTTATTCTTCAAAAAGCATACAAATGAAGTGGAGTGTGGAGTAACAGGCAACAATTTGTCAGATAAATCATTCATTGTGTCATGATAGAGATACATAATCGTTATCTCAAATAATGTGATCACGTGATATCATATGAGGACGTGATATCACGTCCGAGTAACTCTAAAACAGTAATTAATGATTTAACGTTTGCATAATTTATTTTAGTTGTAAATTGATCTTTTATTGGCCATTAAAAATTATTAATGTACATAGTATTTTAAAATAAGTGCCACTAAAACAAAACAGTTGAAACTTCATACTTCTTATATTAAAAAACAGCCTATTAACTGACTACGTATGTAGCTGTAGCTATTACATTTTTGAATTCACGAATTAGACAAATGTCATGAACGTTTAAGCCTAACAACATTTTTAGTACATTGAAAAAGTATTTAAGAATAGGATAAAATTAAAGATGTATATTTTGGAAAATTTGGAAAAGTGGACACCTCACCTTGAGTTTGGTGTGGATTAGTTCGTTTGCTAGATTCTCTAACAATATAACATTGAAACAAAATAGTAAATTGGGAAGTAGATGGACGTCTTTGAAAATATCTCATGAGATTTGAAACTGAAATTTGTATGTAGTAAGTAAGCAATTCAGTGTAGTTCTAGACTTATTTATTTGAAGAATTATTTATTTGAAGAATTGCCACAGATTCACTGTAAACTGTAAGGAAGAACCGCTGCAATTTTATTTTTCTGATCGGCCTAGTCAAAATGTCTTTTGAATCTAAAACCTTAGGTCTCATATACTTCAAGTATTAGCAAAATCATTATCTAAGATGTAACCTTTAGTAGAGCTTTGTTAAATTTCACCTACCATAAAATCATTTTGAATGTGACTAATAAAACCAAATTTTTTCCTTTGCGTACGATTCCCGTTCGTGAAGGGTAATGGTACGCAATTAGAAACCTATATTATTCAAGGCAATATTTATTAGAAAAAAAACGTTACAAAATATTTTAAAGGTAAAAAATAAACATGTTTTTCTAGTTTTAACTAAATGCCGGTAACTAATTAATGCAGAATGGGATTTTTTTAGAAGTGTTTTTAAAACAGGAGTTTCATTTATAATATGTGACTGTCCTGACCATTACACTCAACATGTGTTCAACCTCCGCAAAGAATACATCTAAAGCATATTTGCCCATCTTTCGGGAATTCTTCTCAGTTCAAGCATTGGTCTACTTGGTTTAAGCTCCCAACTGTCATGTCATCTATTTCATGATCGTCTACATATCATTTTCGTCAATCTCATTATCTGCTGAAATTTCAGAATCATATTATTCCATATTTCTTTTGGTTTTTGCATGGTGCTTGGTGCTTGACTTGTCTTGCTTTTTTTTTAGCCAAGATACTTTTATTCTTCTGCTGCTTTTCCTCTAGTATCAACTTCATTGGAATAGCCGTCAAAACTTCTAATTTTAATTTATTTCCTTTCTTCTTATTTTTACCTTTACCCGAGTAAAAAGGTAGTGGTGACATTTTCACTGGATTAAGATGTAACTGTTGTGTATGAAATTGATGGGCTTGGATGGACCAGAGTTGATGAATCACTGTTTTCTTCGGAAACAACAGGAGCATGTTGTCTAGCAGGTTCAAAATCCTCTGCCGTGAACTTATGAGGATTAAATGACCAAATCCCGGTTAGCTGAAAGCCCGCATTTAAATGGGTCATATAATGAAACGTCGAGAGGCTGGATGTGGTATGAGGTGTGCGGTGGTATTGACAACATCACAATAACTGTGAAACGAAAGAGATGTGTCGCTGTAATAGTTATTCAGCACCAGCAGAACAGGATTTGACAAACTTAAAATTACGTAGGACTTGGAATGTCCTAACCATTAAAGAAAACATTTTTCGCCGCTCCAGCAATTCAGTGCAGGTGTAAATTTCCTTGGCCAGTCCATTTCTGGTTAGTGTATGTATAGAATACATTCGTTTTCTGGGAGAATTATTATGTGGAATAAAATTTCCAGAAGCGCTCATTGCACATAATATAGCACTAAAGTTTTTCCTCGCTTCCAGGATATTTTCGGTCCAAATTGTTTGACACTTTTTGGCTTTAACTGTTTGGTAGGTTTTTGGATAGTTGAGAGACTCGTCTCACCAACGTTATATATTCTACTGGTGCAAAATTGTATTTTTCGAATAAAGCTTCAAAGATTGTAAAAAAGTGTTAACGGATTCTGTTATTCTGTTTATGCGTGTACTTTCCGATTTTCTTAAACTAATTTAAAGGTTTCTTCTCAGAAATAACTGTACCCAGTCTTTACCTGCCTCTTCACGATCTCTATTGAAGTCATGTCGTATGCTGTTGGTTTCGGTATACTAAAAGATAATTTTACGTAATTCCGTTGGAGTTAGTCCATGAAACAACTGCCAACTGTATAAAACCTAATTTGCAACTTAGGCTTTACTTCTACTACAAATACAGGACGCCATGCCATCTTAATTTCAGATCAGAGAAATTGTTTTTTTTTTCGGCGAGCCCTTAATGTTCGCGAATGGAATTGGAATGGGTGCCTTTTTGTAATGTCTCTTCTAGCTATGTTAGTTGTAAATATGTTTTTCTAACATCTGAAATTAGAAAAATATAATACAAATTAACATGCAAAAAATAGCCTACACATTGCCGTTTAATTTAATGTCAAGCAATACCACGCATACATGGGTATGCACTCTGCGTATGATTCCTCGATCAGGCGCTATTTTATATACATATAATTAGAATGAATTCCTAATCATTTTGACAGAACACATCTGCGTAATTACCTTTTCTACCTAAACATGATGCATTCATAAAAATAAGGGCTACCAATAATACAGACAGAAATATTGTGATCGAACGATCACTTGCAATTAAATTGGATTTCCAGATAATTTCTTAATAGAGTTTCGACTCACGAGCCTAAATAATGGTTGACGACATTCAACAGCCGCGTCTGAAGTAAATAAGCGACCATATCATGTCTAGAGTCTCTGTTAATAGTGCCGACTTGATCAGCCACCAAAATTGTTCAACCCCTTTATTGCTGGTGTTTCGCTTGTGATGTGACCATTCTGAATTCTGCATAATTGTATTCATATGGAAGTTTGAACTTGTTATATTGCTGTCATTGTCCCTCTTATATTTTAAAAAGCTTCCGGTCACACGATAATGAGTTACCCCCACAACCTTCCGGATGGTGTAGTAGCAGTAGTAGCGTTTTAATTAGTTTTCTCCATACCATTTACACAGTTGCTCGCTAAAATTCAGTTAATGCTCCCATTTGTCTATTTGCTCTTGAATATCTCGGTACTTAACAAATTTCTTGGCACGTTAGTTGAGCACTTCAATCAGCGTTCTTTTCCTGAAGAATTTACCTTCTGACATAAATAAGATGCGATCTATTATGGACAACTGCTCGGTCCCTACTGCGAGAGCGAAAACTGTAATTTTAATCTGAACCTTTATGGCCTCTTGCAGAAAACATCTTGGTACTCTGCTTTCGTGTGGATAATCTGGTCTTGATTTCTATCAAAACTTAACCAATACTGAAACGCTGAATATCTTCTTAAGTAACCTCACTCATTTATCATCATAAAGAGAAGTTTCCCTTTTTATTCTGTAACTTTCCGCCATTTTGTGGTACTTCCACATCGTGATCTGCAGCTGCTCGTTGTGATGATTTTTTGAGAAGATGTGTGTACATCATCAGGATCTACTGCTTTTCATCTATTGAGATCTTTAATGGATCGTACTGTACCTGACTGTGGTTTTTGGAGATTTAACCTTCTGTAATAATCCCATTCGCGTTGGGATTAGACTTAAAGGATATAGAGATCGGTTTTCAATGTTATGAAAAAAATCTAATTGTCTCACTTACTATATATTTTTATAAATATTAATATATTAACTCAAAATCAGTAAGTGCTTATCCATATCTCATGTTCACAGTTTTCGTCATTAATTTAAAAATCGTTCTTTCAGTAAAAAAAATAAAATGATCATATAACATATTTTAAAAACTGGATCTGAATATTGACACAGACTAATGGCCTGCTTGATTATTGTCTCAAAAGATGAAAGCATGATCTCCCAGTCTATGATATTAATATAACATTTGAAGCAATTATACAATGATTTCTCTTTTCATAACTAAATTAATTTTCGCAATATAAAATAGTTATTTATGAAACCAGTGTGTAAAGTGACCCTTTTTTATGAAGGGGAGTTATTGTCGCATGAGCCGTAGGCGAATCCCATGAATAAAAAAGGGTACTTTACCCATGAGTAGCATAAAAAAATTTTTCTACTACGGAAAAATATAAAAAAAATAAAAATATTATGAAATTACTTTACGAACTAGTGCGTAAAAAAAACTTTGCGCACGAAGTGTGTAAAATAAATTATTTTACGCACTGCACTAAATGTCAAAAAATACGTCAGATTTACTTTACGCACTAGAGCATAAACTAATTTATTTTACACACTGTATAAAAAAAAGGTACATTTTACGAATCTTAGAGAGTGCGTAAAATGAACATTTTACGCACGGTAGTAGAATGTTTTCTGAAAATAATATCTAGCTGCTATACTGCTAATAATTTTACCTAAAATAACATTAACATCACTCAGCAAAAAACGAATATATTAATTTGCACTTTCACTCGTACGGGCTGGCTGTCTTGAATAAATCAAACTACCTTTTGCTTGAGTCACAGTAAACCTTGTCTATGCTAGAGCCAGAGTCTATTTAAACTGTGTTAGAGCCAAGACCTTCTTAGTATTTGTATGCCTATAGCCCAAGAATCGTTTTATGATTCTTGCCTATTGCCGATCTATGAATATCAATCAATCAATCAATCAAATATGCTTTATTGTCAGAAGATTTTCTCTCATTGACAAAGCTGTTTAAAAAGAAAACTTAGCACTAATTCATATATGTAGCATGTAGCATGTAACTGTGATTTTTAAAATCTTACATACAAAAAAAGATTAAAATGGTAAAAGTTAATATATAAAATAAATATAACAAAATACAATTAGAAGTCAAAGCATTACAGGTAATTCAAACTAACAACCCTTATAGCATAACATCCTATGAAGAGCTCATAATGCAAGAATATGATATTCAAGTGGTCATTGATATAGAGCAATAGAGCTTTATTATCAGAAGAAATAATTTCTCATTGACAAAGCAGTACATGACATGAATACATTTAAATATAACAAAATACAATTACAATTAATTCACAATATGTCAACAGTTAAAATCCATTAATCTAAATCACATAAAAAACAAAATTTGTGGTAAATAATAAACCTACACTTATAAAATAAAACATCCATGCATGGACTACTCTAAATTACCCGTCATAAACTCGTCGACTGAATAATAGGCCTTCTCGACCAAAAGTTTTTTAACATCTCTTCGAAATGTCATTAAGTTTGAGACATTCCGAAGTCTCTGTGGAAGTTTATTGAATATTTTTTTGCTCTTATAAAACAGCGAATTCTGGATAAGACCAGAAGAAGGAATGGGCAAGCCAATAGTGCGCGCGCTTCTTGTATTGTGGCAAGAAGACCTGTCAATATCCGCTGCATGTTTCTTATACATCAGACACACAGTCTCCAATATGAAAATACTGGGTAGGGTGAGAATTCCCTGGGCAAGAAACAGAGGCCTACAGGAATCTCTGGGTGCAGCCCGACAAAGATATCTTAGGGCTCTCTTTTGCAAAATAAACAGCGAGTTAAAAAGATATTGAGAACAAGATCCCCAAAAGCATATCCCGTATCGAAGATGACTTTCAATAAGCGCGAAATAAGCATTTCTAGCTACCTCTGTATTCAATTCGCTAGATATTATTCTTATTGCATAGCACCCAGACGCAAGTCTCGCAGAAATGTTGGAAACATGCGTAGCAAACTTCAGGGCTCCATCTATATATATCCCCAGAAAACTCACAACATCCGCACAACCTACACTCATGTTATCAAATGAAACATCAACATCATCACACTTAAAGCTGACAACGTTGGTTTTTGAAGCATTAAAAACCAGAAGGTTGGAATCACACTACCTTCCAATCCTTGCCAGATCACTATTAATAATTTCCCCCAGTAACTCGATATCCCGGTGGTGCCAGAGGATAGTCGTGTCATCCGCGAAAATCGTAAAAAAGCCATCAATGTCATTAGAGGGGAGATCGTTGATATATATCAGGAACAACAGCGGCCCCAATATTGTTCTGCTTTCCTAGTACACTCAGACAATTTCAAAGAGCGAATTTTGAACTGCCTTGCATAATCAATCCTCCCTAGACAAGTCGGACTCAGCAATGACTTTAAAAGTGAAATTTCGTGGTCTGAAATAAAAAAGGAATCGATTTCTTGTTGGAGGCATTCTTTGTCCATTTAATAAATATAAAATGTTTATAAATAATTCGATTTTAAAGTTCTATGACAAAAATATAGTAAATTGACTAGAACATCGAGCTGATTAGTTATTCATAAATATATAGGTACGATATATCTACACCAGAGTTTGTCCAGCCAGTAATGTTGTACACCATCAGGATCTGTGCTTTTCAATTATTGTGACCCTTAATGTATTGTAATCGTACTGTACCTGACTGTCGATTTTGAAGATTTTGCTTTCTGTAATGGGCTATTCTACTTTTCGACAACTCCAAAGTGGTCCCCATTCATAAATATAAATTTGCAAGTGTAAATTTAAATTAATTTTAAAAACAAATGTAAATCTAATAGTTGTTGTTGTAAATTATTGTATTGTAACCTGTATATTAGGTTGAAATAAATACAAATATTTTTAATTGTGGTAACATAGTGGCCTTCTGTGGTATCGCAGTGGTTTCGTGTAGTAAAACAACATGTCCCCAGGAGCATATCCTAAAGATTCAAAGGGAAAAACTGTACGTTTTTGACATAATTTAAGGAATATTGATATTTAATATGCATTATTAGATAATCAGTTATGTAAATAAGGCATTATTTTTTCTTTTTTTATTAAATTATTTTGCAAATATAATGGTTATTATGTTTGTCCCTAATGATTAACTATTGCGTTACTCCACTGCGTTACCAAGAGAATCTGATTAAATAAAACGTTCTGCCCGGTCTACGTCTCACGGAACCATGACAGTTACTTTTTACTTCCACTCTGCTTTGGCCTATAATAAAGAACGACCATCGACCATTTTTAGTATGCTGCAATCGTTCAAATAGGACGCGTGTGTTTATTGCGTGTGTGTTGCGTTACCGCCAAATTCAGATAAAAATTTTCTATTTTGTTTATAATTTCGATGTACTTACATTTATTTAAGTTATGTGCAACAAGAAACGTATATGTATTTAATTTTTTATACACTGTTTAGAACTACGTTTGAAAACAATCAAAATTTACATCTGCGTTACTCCTCCATTGCGTTACAGCTATTGGTAACGCAGTGGTAGCGACGGTAACGCAGCAGATATTTCATATTTTAAGAAAATATTTTTAGGTAAAATGCATGTATTTCGGCACCATAATCACAGACTGTCATGACTTTATTTTTTCAGCTTGGCAAAAATAAGGAAATGGCGTTAACACCGGCATAAAAGCAAAGGCGATACAGATCCAAAGTAAACAAGCTCCTGAAAGAGAGGCCGAGTTAAAAAAAAAGGCATCGTCTAAGATACCACTCAAAAAAAAACTGGTCACGGACATGACAGAGAGAGAGCACCGGAATGTCAAGCGGAGGAGGAAACTTGCGAATAAAAAACGAAGGGAGCAACAATAATAAGCATTACAACATGTCATACAAGAAACTCCTGAACACACCCCTCCCCACACTCCAAACCCGCATCAGGCTCGAGGAAGGAAGCAAGTAAGAAGAAACAGATCTACACTATATAGACAAAATACAAAATTATAAGTGGAACTAGAAAAGTTTAAAAGAATATGTGACAATACAAAAAAGTTATCAAAAAGCACAGCGATCCCGTTTAGAGGAAGGTAATAAAGATACAAAGTTTTATCAAGAGCTTTACAAGAACACTATACTCAAACGAAGAATCTTGAAAATAAATAAAAAGTTCAGAAGATATTTAATAATGAAGCAATTAAACGTTCGAGAAATAAAAAGATAATAATTCAAGAATGTTTGGGAATTAAACAATTAAGACGAAAAAATAGGGTAGTACAGAAATTTGTTCTTACACAGAGGATCAATTTATATTTTCATAGGGATGACGTGTCAAGAGCTACCGCTGGAAAATGAGAAACAGTTACTTACCTACCGGAAAAACAAAATGCTAAAAAGATTTCTGCTAGACTCAATCAAACAATTGTTTAAGTCATTTAAAAAAGAGAATTCAACTATGAAATGTTCGTACAGCCATTTTGTAAGGCAAAGACCATTTTACATAAAACCTCCGTCCATTGATGGAAGAGATATCTGTTTATGCAAGCTTCATACCAATGCTCAATATATAATCAATTCACTGCACAAATATACGCTTGCATTTGGTAAAAAAACTAAAAAAAAAAACAAACTAAAATTTTCTTCTAAACACATTTTGTTCAATAAATATGAACTTGGACTGATTTAAAAAGAATGGTTTAGTATAGATGAATGTTTTAGTGTATTGTTGATTTCATGTCGAACTGATAGACTGATAATGTTTAATGTCAAAATATTTATGAATAGGCTTAAGACTGATATCGTATAAGGTCGAATTAATATAAAAGCTTATTTTCTTGCTATTTTTTTCTTATTTTCTTTTTTTCGAATTAATTTTGAGCTTAGGACGTCATTTCACTTGTGCTTTTATGTCGTTTTACCACTGAGTTACGTGGTTTCAACACTGCGTTACTTTAAATGTCCCCACTCCAGTATTATTAGTAATTTATCTTCCTAATGAATTAAATATATTTGTTAATTAAGTTTGAAAGTTTAATAAAAATCAACATTCTTAGCAATATTAAAGATACATCTTGAGTTTTAACACGATTATTAAAAAAAAATTGTTAAACCTGCAAAAAGTAACGCAGTGGATATAATTATTCAAAAATAAATATTTAAAGTGATAATACACTGCAACATTTAGAAAGTGTTTGATAAGTTCGTTGAATGTAAGTGTTCAGTCACTTAAAAATTTAATGAAAACATGTTTGAATAAAAACTTATTTTCTGTAACGCAGTTGTTTAATTTTTCCAACACGCCTGATATAAACATCGATAAAGCATATAGAACAATTCGCTGCTCACGTTAATATTAGGTCAACTAATCATAAAGACAATAATAGTTTTTTTATTACTCATGCATCATAATCAACGATTATCGCACGCGTGCTTAAAATGATGTTTTTCTACAGCCGCGCGCAAAATAACTAAATACTAAATTCAAATGAAATCGCAAAATCAACTAATGCCGTGGATCCTTATTTTGCGCTCTAGCGCGAACATGGAAAAGGAAATTCTCGCTATTTCCGTCTAGTGTGCTGAATGGTCATGGAAACCGAAGATAAATAAATGACAGTCGTGCGTTTGTTACAGTTTGTTGCTGGCAATCCTGTTCTAAATATGCCCGAAGCCCGAACATAATATGTCAAAACTGACAGTCATTCGCAAATTTCAGAATAAGTATAGAGAAAAATGTGCATTTAATTTTAAAAAATGCGGCTGTAGAAAAAGTTCTGTGTGTTTTTCGAGCGCAAAGTAAGATTGCCGTTTTCGAAAGATTACTGCGCTCCGCTCCGCGTCGCGCAGTAACATTCTTTCTCAAGCGGCAATCCGTTACTTTGCGCTCTAAATGCACAAATAACTATTATGATGCGCCTACTTTTTTAAAGGTTGCTATAGAAAAATTTGATCATGTCAAATGTGACAGATTAATATATTCGTCAATATATCCCTTAACTTTAATATTTAAAACATTTTTGAGATGATGATGCATTCGTAATAAAAAATAGCGTATGATATACGTGTATAAGAGGCGTTTAAAGCCCTTGCGACTTACAAAACACTCCGCTGCGCGTCGTGTTTTGAAATATGTCGCGCGTGCTTTAAAGGCCCTCTTATACACTTATATCATAATATACTATTCTAATAATTATCAATATTCCTTAGACATAGACATAACCCCAAAACAACTAGACCTTTATTCTCTGAGATTAGTTTGTTTGCATATTTTATTTATATTTCTAGATAATTAAATACGATTATCCAATTCTCATGTTCTCCATTTTTATTACATTTTCACTGAAAAAAATAAGAAATCTAGAATATTTTTTGGAAACTGGATCCGAATATTGACAACTAATGACCTGCTTGTTTGTCTCTAAAGATAAAAGCATGGTCTATTAGTATATACCTATACGATACTAATGTAAAATGATGCAATTGTAGGATGATTTCTTTTTTGATAACTTCTTTTTTAAAACATGGTATCATTCATAAACAACTTTCTCGACCCGATGAAAAAAGAAATGGGTTTTGAAAATAATATCTATCAACTATCTAAAATGATGTTAATAGCACTAACCAAAAAAAAAAAACGAAAACATTAATTTGAAATTTGACTCACTATAAAATGAACTAACTACCTTTTAGATCGACCAAATGAACCTAGTCGGTGCTGAAATCAAGACCTTTAACTTGTATGTCTATCTATGAACATTGTTCTGTGTTCCTAGTACACCTAGACAATTTCAAAGAGCGAATTTTAAGTTGCCTTGCATAATTAATCTCCATAGGCAAAGTCGGATTCTATTAAGTGGGTCAGCCATGACTTTAAAAGTGAAATTTCGTTAGCTGAAATAAAAAACAACAGCAAAAGGAACCGATCTCTTGTTTGAGACATTCATTGTTCATTTAGTATTCTTAAAACTTTCTATAAATACGAATCTAAAGTTCTATGATAGAAAATATAGTTAATTGCCTAAAGGTCAGGACATGGCCATGCACATCATGTTCGTCTAACAACCAGACAATTTCTTGCAGGACATGGTATTTAATGAATGTCCCCTTGAATAAGACAATTACTATAATTTCACTTTATAAGATTTACTGATTTGGAAAAATATCAAATAGCATTCTGACTATCAGAAATGCTTGCTGTAAAATTATATTAATTACAAACTATGGTTGAATTCTTCCATGCATTTACTAAAAGTATCAATGGAAGTTTGGATAGACCACAAAAACGTGACGAGCTTTACTTCATATAAAATAAAGTTATATTTTCGAGCTATAATAGTATATTGTGTAACTAGTAGGAAAAGCCAAACATTCCTGGACGACTGTGGTAATTGCTGGACGAGGCGCAGTCGAGGAATGTGCTTTTCCTACGAATTGCACATATTATTTTTTATCCGATCGGAATTAATTAGAATACGTACTTATAAAAACGGTGTTTTAAATTTAAACTCGACATAATATCAAGTTTTGAATCGAGCGAGCTTGAAGTTTATTACGTAACTACGGAAACTACAGCTAAATGTAACTTTTGATAAACGTCAGATCTGACAAACAAGGCGTTTGAATAGGACGAAAATGTTATATTCCCGTACAGTTATTGCCTATTCCCGTACAGTTATTGCATGCTGCCAAGCAACGAATACAATATACTGGAATCATGACGTTTGCGGTGAGAAAACACATCGGAAAGGTGTAGTTTTTCGTCCGATCGGATAAAAAAGTATGTATGCATGCATAAGGAGGTAATAATTGTTTTAGTACAATATTTGGCACCTGACGGGACCTAATAGAATAACAAATATACTTTTCTTTACACGACAGAAAAACAAACTTCTTTTCACTCAATAGTAAAAGTTCCACTTATATTGATGAAAAAGTTCAGCGGCAGAAAGAGCCTGTTGCTGCCATAGGTTTAGCCATTCATATAAGGAGCATCTTCTAAATTCATCGGGGGTTCTGTCATGTTAAGGCCTGTCCTCACTTAGAAACATGTTACGAAAACTTGTTGCTGCAACATGCTTACTAAACTTGTTGACGACCTTTAGAACGTCCTCATTTAAAAAGTCAAGATTGCAGGTTGCAGGCAACAAGTAACATTTTTGTTTTTTAGTCCGTTCCAACATGTCTGCCGAAAAGCATGTTCTTCTCTCGACTGCAGCTTGCGGCATTTTGCATGCACAAAGAAATGTACACCGGTCACTGGTCTAAACATACACAAATGAATGCAAAAAGCCAATGTGGACGCAGTCCCAACATGTTGCGAACACAATGTTGTCAACATTCTTTGATCTTTACCGCTCTCAGACCGAAAACAAATAACTTGCTGAAAGTCAAGGAAATTTCGGTAACATGTTGAATAACATTGTTTATAACAATGTTAAGTAGCAAGTGAGGACGGGCCTTTATAAGTGACACATCTGTCAATTTTCTCGCATGTCGATAATGTGTTCAATAAATAAATCAAATTTAATGTGATATTTTAAGGGTTGAAAAAAGAGTAATACGTATTATTTGGAGAAGAAATTTGTTTTTGTGGCTCGACTGTAGTTGCGAGCCTATATAGCCTCGCCGCAAAAGTATCGCTTTTACTCTTAATAATACAATATACTATTTTTCTGTAACGGCGCCAAAATGTATCGTTATTTCCCACCAGAAATAGTATATTTCATTACCAGTCCGGAAACTAGGTTTTTCCGGTGTGCGCACGACACTTTAGCCGAACACCAGAAGTCGTGCAAGCACAGGAAAAGCTGTTTCTGGACGTGTACTGAACGATATACCTCTTTGAAATCAAAACATAAACATAAAATTATTATAAATTTACGTATCCAAAATCATATCATAATACATTTTGTATTAAAATGTAAGCAAACGTCAAACTTGCAAGACAAGCAGGATGAGAGGCTAAATAACAAGTTGCGTTCCGTCAGCCCGGGTACTATTATGGCTTTGCATGGCCCTTCGCTCGCTTCGCTCGCTGCGAGGCTCAAGGAAAGGAAACCAACCAAGTGCTAACCCAAGCCATACCCAAACTAACCCAAAATTTCCAAAACTATGGATCGCAACTTGGTATTTTGCCGCTTCGACCAATTAAAACATGGAACGTAACTAGCATTTTAGCAGCTCGTGACATAGGTATCTAATATTCGTTGCTATGGAAATGTGTTGTTGTATTTGAATAGGCAGCTAATTTTGATGTATTTGTGACAAGTAAGGTCAGAATAAATAAAATAATTTTACTTAAAATTAGACTATTGCCGCTAAAGTGGGGGCAGTGTGGCAACAAAAAACTCTATACACCGCAGCAGTTGCTCTTGCTGTGCAAAGCGCAAATAAGACCGTGCTTAGAATATTGCTCACATATCTGGGGTGCCGCACCAAAGCATACCCTAAAGCTGCTGGATTCCATTCAGAAGAGGGCTGTGCGTCTCGTCGGCGATCCGGAGTTCACCCAGAATCTGGATAGTCTGGAACATCGCAGACATGTGGCCGAGATGTCTCTGTTTTACAGATACTTTCAGGGCAGATGTTCCCAGGATTTGGCCCGCATAATCCCGCCCCTGGCAACTCCTGTCAGACAGTCCCGACAGACGACAGGAGCGCACCAGTTCGTCGTACAACTAGAAACACCTAGAACATCGCTTTACCAGAACTCCTTTGTCTGGCGCACTGCATCACTGTGGAACTCACTTCCAGGACATCTGTTTCCCACTAATTACAACCTACAAATATTCAAGAACCGTGTCAATCAACATCTTCGCACACACACCGCTCGTCGAGCGCCATAGGATCTCCCTTTAGTGTGTGTGCCACTGCCATAAAAAAAAGTAAGAAACTGACAATTTAAGCATTATAGAAGGTGCATAACACAAAGATAGATAAAAAATAAGTTCAATTTCGAATCGTCTCCCCTCTGGAAATCTTTCCCCACTTAGTGTTGCCCTTCAAAGCTTTTTAGCGATAACGCTTCGACCGTCCTAAATGAGGTTATTTTTTTTTAAATGATTTTAATTTCTGAGTTACTGTATACAGGGTGACCTTCGAAATTAGTTGGTATTCCTATATATCTAGAAGAGGATGTTCCAACTTTCCAGCCCAAAGATTCATTTTACTCACTGCTCTTGTGGATCCCTGAGGTTAGTTTTGGTTAAATTTTTTTCATAAAATAATTTTACTATCAATCTAGTCATCAAAAAATCGTGACAACTGGCGAAACATTATTGTTTCCGCGTCAATCACTGATATCATAACTATATAGTCCGGTGCTTAATTACGTTGTAGATTGTAGATGAATCGGTATATTTTTGTGTGGTTTTATAACTGACAGATATGTAAATAAGTAGTTTACGGAATTGAGAAATCCAAATTAAAATGATAAATTAAAAGTAGGGTAAGTTTCATAAACAGAAATTTAAAAATTTCCAGACGTAGCAATATAATTTATGCAAGACCATCACCCCACTCATCAGGAGTAAATATTTCTGCACATTTACGAATCACCTTTTTGCTGAAGTAAGTAGTAAAGATTATCATTATCATGTCATATGACCAAATAACAGAAATTCCAAATTATTCTATTTAGTACTTATATGTATATAGATACTCGAACGTTTAAATCAAATTCACTTTTCGTGTCAACGTTCGACCTAGTTTGGAAGTGAAAACCCTGGCCTTGTTAATTATGTAAAGCTTCCAAAAAGATCCATTGGGTTAAGAGATTAAAATTCGCTGTTTTCACTAGGTTCGGCTTACCAGGGATTCAGAAGTGATAAATATAATTCGGAAAGGTTTGAATAGAACGTATTCTAGAACTTAATAATAGTAATTTACAATAGCTTATTATAGTTTTGTTCACACGTACATCGTACATAGCTGAAGGATTAAAAGTGGTAATTAATTAACAGTAATTATTAATAACTATTTAACTGAACGAATGTTTTAGTGCTTACATAGGCAACAACACAAAAGGCAGTGTGAGGAATAAACTTGCCAGGTAACTTCATCCTTTGGAAGAAGTTAGTAAAGATGATGTAAATAAAGAGGCCCGATGAAAGAGGAAGTCAACCATACTTTGGAATACCCGCAGTGCAGTATGTAGCAGACTCACCCAGTACTATAATATTATTAGTTATTAGTATTAGGCATAGCAATTAAGGTCACGCTGAAGTAGCAATTATAAGCGGGCCAGGTGAAGATACGATTTAAATATATATCTTGGAATAAGAATAAACGTAACCATCAACTGAGGTAGTTGTTTCATTGAGGTACATAATCAGGGGGTGGCGAATCTAAAAGTATTACATGGCGACCCTGCCAGCCCTCTGAAGTACCCAAATACAATAGTCGGCGATGAACGATGATGAAATTATCTTGGAATAAGAATAAACGTAACCATCAACTGAGGTAGTTGTTTCATTGAGGTACGTAATCAGGGGGTGGCGAATCTAAAAGTATTACACTCAGTAAATTACACAATTTATTATTTAGTGATTAGAGCGCCCCTAACACCCAATAGTATATATTTTGTACTCTGTATGTTAATGATCTTATAATTTAGCAACCAACAAGTCAGTGGACAGGTCAGATGTGAAGAATTAGAGCCATTTCTATTTTGTGAGCCATCTCTAGACTGTTAGTCGCAGGCGCAGCCAACTACAAATTTTAATGAATATTGCATATATTATTTCGAGATAACATGTATTCTTTAAAGAGCGCTTTAGACACTGATGTGTCTAAGGCATTTGATATTATACTTCTGGTAAATATCGTTTCCCTTCTTAAAAGGGTGTAGGGGGACGAGTTGCGATCTGTAGTGTAACGACAAATCAGTTTTTGGTGGCCTCGGGTATTTCGTAACTTAATAATTGCATATTAGACCCCAGTTTTATTTCTACTATTTATTAACGATGTTGATTCTAATGTTAAATCCAATCAACTCGATTTCTAAAACTTAATCTGACAATCTTGAATTTCTGTTAGATACTTGGATGCATCTACTATTCCAGAGTGTTTTTGAAACTTACAGGAAAATACTCTTTAAAAGTCTTTCGGCTCCGTCCACTGTTGAAGAATATGGTCTCATATTTACGTCTGCAATATAAATAGGTTGATCGCGTATAATATTACTTCATTTTAACTTTCGGGATTTTCGAACTAGGCAAAAATGTTAAGTATCTACTAAAACAGAGTTTTATCCACAATACCGA
>MU182271.1:98508-160806 GCA_016904865.1 Pissodes strobi | reverse complement strand
AGTTTTAATCATCTCCTGATGATGCTAACATGGTTAGCGAAACGCGCGTCGAGTGCAAATATTCTGTTTCGGTATTGTGGATAAAACTCTGTTTTAGTGCATGTTGCCGAAGGTTCCAAACCCCAACGTAGTAAAAATGTTAAGGGCAAAATTGGTAGAGATTTATGTAAACTAATATTTTCGTATAGTTAGTTTGCGTAGTGCTAAAGATCAATTTATTTTTAAAATATTTTGGATAAGAGTTATTTAAAATAATATTACGTAGTTTATTTAAATTTTGAATATTGAGGGAGCGGTGAAAAATTATTTCAATGCGTGTTTGTAGGGCTGATATAAAATATATTGATATATCTACCTGAGTTAGTCGGTTTGATATACCAATTTAGCATAATTTGATTTTCATTGTTTCTTATTAATTTAGTATCAATAAAATATACTTTTTTTTATTATATTCCTCAGCCACGGTGAATTGTATGTATTTATTATAGCCATTAAACATTTGTAAGATCTCATTTAAACTATTTTCAGGGATGGAAGTTATTAATTATACCGTCAACACATTTTGGTTTTTTAATTTACTAACTATTTTGTTTGCCATTTGTTGAAAGGTAGATGTCGGCTCACTAGTTAGATGTTTAGTGTCTAACATATCACCAGATTTTTTAAAATAAGTTTCCTTTGTTAGTATAACTGTTACATTATCTTTATCTACTTTGGTTACAATTAAATAATTGTGGTTGTTGAGAAAAAAATTTGTTTTATTAAAAAGGATACTTAAGTATGATGGTCGTATAGGTTCTCTTAAGTAATTAGTTAAAATTATAGAGATGTGCAGCTTTGAGCATTCTAAATCCAATGATTATTGTACAAAACTATGTAACTAAAGTACTTATGGAAAAACACTATATTCTTCGGAAATATTTTGTATACATAGGGAGGGAGGTTTAGTGACTTTCAGGCAATTGGTTATGTGAAGTATATTAAAATGCATCTCACAAATCTTAAATACTGAAATTTGATTGCGCTTCGTCTTTTTACTCAGTCTGCTAAGAATGAGTGTGTGATTCAATGGTCAGTCAATTCCTACACTACTTGAACCATTGAATCAAATGGGCATATTATCAACCTTAAATATATTTTTAAATAGTTTCGATAGTTTTCCACCAGACAAAACGAATCACTGTTAATCCATGCTAACCTTTAACCGACAGGTGGCCTTTTAATTCTTTTTTTTAAGAGGCCAAACGAACAAACTAGTGCTACTGCAGTGATAGACAGATGTATTTCAGTAATTGTTTCGAATGACGTTTTTCTGGGTTATATTTTTACCGGGACATTCATCCGGTGATTTTTCCAATATCAGTTCCAATCTATAGGTACCTATTTTTCAGTAGTGATGATATAATATACGTTTTATTATCTTGTTCCAGTCGTTTGCAATGAGTTACTTGCAATTGTAAAATATGCTGCAAAACACAGAATTTCTGATATAAAATTAATCAATTCATTAATTAATTTAATGCCAAACTCAAAAACGAATGACATACCTCCTCTTATATTAGTGAAAATCAACATTATTTATTTAAATCACAAATGTCCATAAAGATATGGCATTTCTGTGAAAACAATATTTGGAAATTATTATGCATTAAAATGTCACAAAAAGTATTGTGGATACGGATGTCTTGAGCAAATTTCCTCAATCAAATATCAAAAGCACGAACTGCATTAGATACCCCACTAATTATTATTGTGAAGTTAAACAATTAGTTCGGAGTAATGATGAATATCGCTACAACATCTTACTAGAAGTTAATGTACTCCTAATTAAACATTTAATTCAATAAAATAAAATTCGATTAGGTTCGCATCTTGTAACCGTTACTGATCTGACTCAACAAAGCCGTTGTCAATAAAATTTATTATTGTTACTGCTTTATCTTACAAGAACGGTAAATTTATTACTGAAACGTAAACATATTTCGCAGGGGAATCTCAGAATCAAGGAAACATTAAACAACGATTATTTACATTGAATAACTTTAAGTTAATCCAGATACGCGGCAGGATTTTGCAGACGTGTTTTGTATATTTTCTTCTGGCTGAATATTGTGTGAGTCATCCTTCAAAGTTAATAATACATTTTAATATTAAGGATGAATATACCCTCATACATCTGCTCATACTAACATTAAAATATGTCTATAGTAAACAAAAAAATACAATAACCAACAAATTGTTTTGTCTGAAATCTATTTATTATGTTATTTAAACTGAAGCATACTGAATCAAGTAGGTAAGTTAAATTAAATATTGCACCATTTATTATTCCACTATGCATAGACACATATATGTATAACCAAAGTCTAGCAGGTATAATAATAACTATGTCAATTCAACAACTGGTCACGTCCGCGGAAGTAGAAATGTTTCGGCCATAAAATTTTACTTTTTTCTGGAAACCCATTTCGAAGACATATTGTAGTTACATAGCAGTATGCAGTAACAAAGTAGGTTTGTAGACTAGACAGATAAAAAAATTCCATTGCATGCCATGTTTGGAAATTATTTTCCAATTTATACCCGGTGTTTCTCCGAGTTGCAACCAAAAATCTCCAGGAAAATCGATTTGCCGGTTATACTGAAATTCTTGAGCCAAAACAATGATTTATAAACATATTTTCACTTATTTACTTATAAAACAATGTGCTTTTTTAGTTCCTGCTTTGTTTGGCTCCTAATACTAATAGGGTCTTAATTCCTTTAGCTACATATTTCTTATTTAAAAAAACCATACTTACTAGCTACCTAAAATACTCTAGATATTTTTAAATAAAAACTTAAAAATGTTTGGAGCTTAATTAAAATATGAACGGTAAAAATGTTGCTACTTTTTTTTGAGGTGGGTTATATTATTCTGTGATAGCATTATAGGATAACAATATAACAGCAAACCAAACACAACAAGGAACCAAAAAAGTCCGACTGAACTGAAGAAAATGAGAATCCCAGTTCCAGAACGTTGATGTCACTTATTCGATACGTCTTACTGTAAATATCCCGAAACGCTAATATGTACCGTATTTGGCCCGAACGTACTTATCCCGAACAGTTCTCATACCTTGGACGCTAAATGCAATTCCCGTACATGTCCCGACAATTCCTTACAGAAACAATGATTTCACTTTTTAAGGCTTTTAACGATGATTTCGAAAGAGGCAAAAATAAATTGCCGTAGAGCTCGGTGGTGAAGTGATCCTCAATCCTTCAGAAGATATGAATAAACTACAAAAAACTCAGGTAATAAAGCAATCATTCAATTTTTGTCTAATTATGAAATAGTAAAATAATGCATTTATCTAATAAGTTTCTCTTTTTATTATGTGTGTTATTATTTTATGGCCAAAACCAAGGATTTAATAAATCTTTGTCCAAAACACTCATTTTTTAGGCCAAAAGATTGGGCTACTTTTGGTTAACTTGGGTTAGTTAAAAAAAGAATATGTATAGTATTTCTGCTGAATGTCTTTTTTTAAATATCTTAGGTGTCCTATAGAAACGTACAAAAAATATTTGCAGATCTGATTTTGGAAATAAAAATTTTTTACGACATGTAATTTCTTATACTGCATTGTTCCTATTTGTACAGTTTCATCAACATAGATACTCATCATTAAAAGCCTAAAATTGTGGCATTACTGCATTTTTAAGGCACTATCGGGATAAGAACGTTCGGGCCAAATAGAAATACATATATTTTGCGTTTCGGTACATTCACGGTAAGGTTATCTGGGAAATGCACGTTCCTGTTAAATACGGTATTAGCGTTTCAGGATATTTAGGATAAGATGTTTCGGGAAATGTATATTCCGCATAAACACGGAAAAAGTCACATCTTCGAAATCGCCCCGAAAAGTTCGGAATATGTACTCTCAGGAATGCATATTCGGACCAAATACTGTTCGGGATGTTTCAATGTCGTATCATTTAAAGCCCTCCATCTAAACAACTTTCTTAATAGCGGAACGGAATAGATTTACTTGAATGGAGTGAAGGAGTATTGTGTTATTTGTTTATTTTATAAAAATAAATTTGCAATAAATGATTGTAAAAAATATTGTATAAAACTGGGATGCGAAATTGAATCCTAAATCCCTATTTTTATTTAAATAACTATTAAAATGTGACCTCTCATAAGTCATAATCATATTATTATTTACAATTTATACGATCACTGCAATATTGCACGTCTAAAAAAAACCTTTAACAATACAGTGATGGGAATGCAGTTAATTTCCAATAAAAAATTAAGATTTTTAGTTCAAATTCGTAGTTTAATCGGCGACATTTTATAGCCTTCATCCATGCCATCTCAGAAAATAATTTCATGTCCGCTGTACTAATATATTTGCTCATCAGACGTGATTTCGTGACTCCACAGAAAAGAAACACTATGAGCTAAACGCCGGTATGCTTTTATAAAAAGATATTATCTTTATGCCTGTTGGGCCTTTGATTGATTGCCCGGCCACTTCAACACTTATTAAACGCATGTTTGTAGTTTATTTTGTTAAGATGATCGAGTGAGGTTCCAGTTTTGATAATAGTAATTTAATGTTTCTGGGATATTTTGTCGGAAATTTCAGACGAGTATCGAAAGAATAAAGGTTTTAAAGAAGCCCGGGCCTTGGAGCCATCTTGGGTATATGTCTTGATACAAGCCGATTTTTCCTAGCCGCCATCATTTCTGTTTAATCACCGCGCTTATCATTCCTTTCCATTTGATTACCGAGAACTTAAGCATATTAAGTATTTCGGAATTAAAACAAATTACGTTTGTATATTTTGAAAATATGATAAATAAAAAAGTTTATATAAATTAAGAACGAAGGTCAGAAAATGCCCTTTAAAGCTGCTAGGGTCCAGGACTACAACGGGGCGCAATCGAATTTACTGAACTCTGATTTTTGTTTTGCTATTACCGTCTTCATTTTTTTAAATGCCGACCTCGATTTTTCATTAATTTTTTGCAACTGTTTGTTGCCAAAAACTAATGATGCTCCACAATAATAGATTAATCAACAAATCTAGAAATTTTCATAAGCGATAATATATCATGTAGAGAGACTGAATAGGAATATCTACTTCGCCTCTCGTAAACATGTTTGTCAATCTAGAATAATGTGGTACATTGTTCTATAGTTTTGAAAGTCAATAAGTTTTAGAAAATCAAGGTCCGCTTAAAAAAAGAGAAGCTAAGAGTGATAATTAAAAAGTCAAACTTCACATAGGATATTTCATGGCATAATCTTGCAGAAAAAATAAATTTAAATCTTTTAGTTAAAGCACGTGTTCTCTAGACAAGTTGTGGAGTAATATGAGAAATAAATTTTTAAGGTTTTTACTATATTTTCACCATGTCCGGAATTAAAAATAAATTGACGAAACGCTTAATGGTTCTTAAAAATGACAACATATCTTTAATTAAAACGGCCTTGTCTCTGTTCTAATTTCCGAATTTTCTGTGCTGGTATATAAACCATTTTTAAATATCTATCACGCCGCCCATGCTTCACAAAAAAGTCGCGAAATATTGTTCGATACTTACTTTTTTGTGGTAGTTCAATTTAGATTAAATAAACTATACCGCCAATTCACCTTTCTAATTTTTGATCTGGGGTGCCGACTTAGTTAAAGACGATCGTGATATTTATAAATTATTATATAAATTAAGGTAAAAAATTTATTTTAACTTTTGTTTGTTCCTTATGAATAATATGAGGATTTAAAACAGTTCTAATTAATGGTCAGTGCTGCTTTGCAACCTCCAACTAGTTCCTATGCTCGGGGCAGTGCCGTAACAACATGACATCGGGCCCTGGCGCCACACTCGAATCTGGGCCCCTCTCCCTCTACAACCCAACTCACTCTCCCTCTATAATGCAGAATATACTATGGGTTTAAAATGAAAAAAACTATATACAATAAACAAAAAAATATATATATTTACTTATATAGAAAAACAAAAATAAAAATGTATACAAACAAACAAAAATAAAAATTAGCAGGAAAACAAAACTAAATTTGTACTAATAAACATAATTTACATGAGCAACAAAATAATTTAAAAATTGACTTTTCTTGACTTTTTTTATGCAAATACGTCAATTATCTTTTCTAGATGTGCTGTTTCATTTTCAGTTGATAGAATTGAAAGTGCGGAAAGCCTTTCTTGGCCAATTGCATTTCTTAAATAATTTTTTATTAGTATTAACGTAGAGAATAAGCGTAATAAAAAAAAATGAGGGGTAATAATAAAAATAAAAGAGTCTTTTATTGGTTTTATACCAGTGGAGGACCAAACTGGTAAATCACTTGCCGACAAAATTATTGCCCAAATAAAAGACAATGGACTGGACCTTCAAAACTCTAAGGTCCAGTCCATTGTCCTTTATTTGGGCAATAATTTTGTCGGCAAGTGATTTACCAGTTTGGTCCTCCACTGGTATAAAACCAATAAAAGACTCTTTTATTTTTATTATTACCCCTGTAGGTTTGTCATTTTAATTTTCTACTATTTCTACAACCACATATCGTAATATAAGGCTCATTTGATCTATTTTTGATATATCTTGGGTTGCATCAACAATAATGGCAAAAATGGAGCAAGCTTAATTTTACGGACTTAGATTTTACTGCATCTCCAAGGATATTAATAATTTCATTTTGGATTTTAGGACTTTAAATATGTGGTAGAATTTTTGGTGTGATTATCGAGCAAATTCTTTAAAATTAAGTCGTATTTTGATAGAAGTTGTATTATAGCTAAATACAAAATACACCCCTGGCTTAGAAGAAGTAAGCCTATCATCAGAGCCTCTAAATGGGATATTTACTGCTGCAAGAGTTAATGTTACATCGATTACACGCTGTAAAACTTGGCACCAAAATAACTTTTCTTTTAACAAAATATATTGTTGCTCCTGATCAATGGTTCTATTTGGACGAGTGAGCCTCCCAAGCGTGGGGGCCCCAAACTAGGGACGCGTGGACCTCAGAGCAAAAGATATTTATGGGCCCCTACCACAAAAATACTTTATGATCCGCGGCATAGTGGGGCCCTTCTGAACCTTGGGCCCCAGGGCGGCGCACCGAACTGCCCGGTGATATGTCCGCCACTGGCCCCAAAGCTTTGCGCTTACTTGTCTTATATTAATTACATGGCTGTTTATATTTAAAAATAGATATATTATTACGTGGTTCAGCAGAAAAATCCATAAGAAAATTGGATAATTCGCTTTCTTCGGCTTGCTGACCATCTTTACTAATGGAAGCAGAAGAAAATGATACTTACTCTAGTTGATTTACTTCCTTATCCTTGGCATTATCTGAGTATTCCACTTCTTCCTGATTGTGTATGTCACCTGCAGAAAAAAAATTGCGGTACTTCAATCTATTCTATTTAATCGATTTATCTATTATCCATTCTCATAATTTAATTTTATACTTATCTTACCATGTAAAGGTTCCGGATTTGCTTTGCTTGTTGAGGCAATTGAAAAAAACTGTCGATTTTCGGTAACTTATTGATCTGTTTTTCCATATCGAGTTTTCTTTTGCGCTTTGCAGCACCAGCTTGGTATTTATAGGGTGCACTCATAGTTCTAATTACAAATTAAATGAACAAAAACTGAAAACTTATAAAATACACCAAAATTAATAAGACTCAATATTTAACTACTATGAAAAAAAAAACGTAAATAACGACTAAGAGTATACTGTAAATGAGATAATTATAACAAATGCACTAAGCCCCGAGAACAATAGATTGGCACTGCCAGTCCCTGCTTCGCGATTATACCCTTACTAGAGTCTAGAGTTCTTGCCGGGACTTCCACAAATTTCTAAAGAGCCAAATTCACACAACACGCGCACACATACGGGCTAAGGCCTTGCCAATATTTTAGAGGCAACTTTTGAGCATTTTTTTTCCGTGATGGGCTTAAACTTATTTTTTGCTTAAATAAAGCTAACCTACATGTTTCTGAATGCTTGTTAATCAAACACTATGCCATAATTTTTTTTCATAATTCTTTTAAATTTTTACTGTGTCACAAAAATAATTTAAACGGATTGCATTTATTAAAATTACTTTTTTCTTATGAGATTAAAAATAAAAATTATTTAAAAAATAGTAATCCTCGTATTCTCGCGGGACTAAACCATAGCGTAAGGAGGCCTGGAAGGCCCGATCGATTTATTTTTTTGGGTTTCCGTTTCGGGCTCAGGTCCTGGTAAAAAAAGTACTGAAAGTAGCGTATTCTCGGGTTTTAAGCCCCAGGTTTGCATAGAGTAAAAGGGGGCCCTCCGGGCCCCCTTAGGGCCCGGGCCCTGGCGCGGCCGCGCCGTCTGGCGCCATGGTAGTTACGGCGCTGGCTCGGGGCAATTTAATTCAATTAAAGTGTGTTGTAACTAAATAATCTTTAATTTCGTATGTGAAATCTATAAATCAAACAAATACTCATTTTATTTTAGTTTGGCAAATTAGAAATGCAAATGTCTGCGAGTATAAGAGTATAAACAAGTTCACCAGTATCATTAAAATAATCCGAAGTATCAGAAACAACCATCAATTCAAGATACCCTGCTTGTAAAGCGCCATTTAGTACTAATAAAGTTATTAGAATGTTTCTATAGCGTTTTCCTTTTAACAGCTAATTATATTATTATTTTATGGAAGGCAATATACAAATCCCGTTGAGGTGCTAATAAACTAAACATTATCAGGGTTGTGTTGGGGTCTCAATAAATAGTTTAATAGCTCAATACAATACTAAAAAAGAGTAGTTATCTCACAGAAGTACCATGTTTAATATAATACTATTTATAGGCTTTTTAGTCTTCACGTTCCAGGGCCGGATTTAAGGCGGGCAGGCTGGGCAGCTGCCCGGGGCCCCCACACGTAGAAAAATAATACGCACATTAATTTAAGAGTGGCAGCACTTGCATCACTTAAAGAATTTATTAAGTTAAGGCGTGACAAATTCGAAATGTATGAGACGCGGGGTGCGAAGATAAGCGGAACCAAATACTATTCCACGCATAGGAAGCGACAATGGAATGTTCGGCTTACTCCACTGGATTATGGAAAAGTTCCAGATGCTAATTTAATCCGTTTGAGCAAAACATAAATTTTATTCCTATTATAGATCAATTCACTACCTCTGTAAGTCAGAGGCCTTCCTCATATGAAGCAGTTCATTCTGATTTTGGATTTCTACATCATTTGGAAAATTTAACTCCCAACGAAATTGAAGCTCACTCACTAAAACTTGTTAGAATGTGTAACAATGACTTAGAGGAGAACCTAGGTGTCGAACAAGTACAATTTGTTGTGTTTTCCAATACATTTAAGGAGGAAATCGGCTTATCAAATATAAGAAAAGAGCTTCAAATGTACCGGCTGCTAAAAGAAAAGAAAGTGGATGATGCGTTTTCCGTATATATTTAGTTCTGATGCTAACTAACTGTAGTGGGGAGAGATCGTTCTCAAAGCTCTAGTTAATTAAAAATCGATTTCGATCTATGATGGATCAAGAGCGATTGAATTATCTATGAGCATTGAATTTAATGTCTTAAAGCAAGTAGATATGTCCGACATAATAAACGAGCTTTCAATAAAAAAATCTAGAAAAGTGCCAGGACTTTAATTATATACACATCTTACTAAACTTAGTAATTTAAATTACTATTCTCAATTTTCATATTTTACTTTGTATTCGAGCAAATAACTGTTCTTCAATTTGTATTATGTTAAAATACATATTATTCATAAAAGTACAGTAACATTTTTGTTTTTTTTTTCGAATGATAGAAAGTAGTACCCCCATATAAAAAAAATCCAAATTTCTAATTTAGCAAGTCGAATTTTTAATTAAAATTTATAGGATCAGTACCTACTTAAACAAAGTAATCAATTTTAGATAAAAAATAATTATTAATTATCTACTATTTAATTAAATTTTAATTAGTTCTCATTAATTAAGACACATCTATTAAATGCTCCCCAACGGATAAACATTATCGAACATCAGTGATTTATTATGACCCTCACATGTATTATCCATATTCCTTTGATAACAATCAAGCCCGACCCCGACATGATACCACAATTTGAATTTGACCAGAACCAAAATAAACATTAATCAAGTTTATATGGAGGGATAACATTTTTCGATAACTATCTCTTTAGGCCAAATTATATTAATCCCTTTAAACTCCCATCTGAAGTGTCAACCCACACGCCTCATGAAACTAGTTCGACACATAGGCGCAGGTGTATCCAATTGCCAATAAGATAAATAATAAAAGTGGCATTTTTAGTTCGGATATTCCAACTGTATACGTAAAAGGCACAGTTATACCCTCTATCTCCATTAAACGGATAAATTATATGTAATCATTTCTGATTCACATAAGATGAGGTTACGATCGTTATTACAGCTAAACTGTAATAACGACCAAACAAGTTGCAAACAAAGCCAGCTTAATCAATTGTACCGAAAAATAAATAATAGTATTATAATTACCGCAATCTTGCCATTATTTCGAAAATTCAACGGCACTAATATACGTCAGCTTATACTGCTTCTTCAAGAGAAAATCATCACATTTAGAGCTAGGTATTATTCTTATAGAAAACAGTATAAGTTTCTTGGACATTCTCGAGAAACATAACACATATGCACATATCTTGATTTTTATTTCATAAAACGTACATTTTAGCTGGTCAATAGTTCAGAAAATTTCGAAACAAAAGCTTAATGCTACTACAAGACTAATTTAATGCTACCTGTGATGTGATATTTTTCGGTTAGGGATTGCTGCTAATATAGAATGTTTATTGTGTGTGACTTTTATGAAAAATTACAAAAAATACAGAAAAAGTGAAAGAACGGAATACATGAATATTGAGAAAAAAGCACGCCTGATGTATTTCGCTCAATGATGTTATTTAATGTCTGGTGGTAAGTATACAATCATGTTAATACCAATCCTTCATTATTAATTCTTTACGTGCAGAGTCCTTCAACGAGGACAGAACAGGGGCGTATTTTTTATTTTTGACATTCTTTGTATTTTTGAAAAAAATCCGAAAATAGCCTATCGATGTATTTTTTCTATGGAATTCTAAGACGTCACCAAAAAATCTTGAACTTGGATAGGGTGTTTTTAAATGCATTTTTTATACGATTTCTGGAAAATTAATTTTTTTATGTCCGTTTTGCTTAATATTGCGGTTGCTGGTTTTATTACATTTCAATGTTTTATTAATTATAATTTTCATTTAACCTATTTGAAATATATCATAGGTTAGTATAGGTAGTATAGGTAAGCAGGTAAAATTACCTTTAAATCCTTCGAAGTAAAAAAAATGACAATTTTATTCTTGTCGAAATGAGATACTCCTTAGATGAGATTAAAGATTGTTAGTGTATTCTACAAATGCCAAGAAAATGCATGAGAAGCAAAAAGAAGATTTATTGCAAATTTTCATAGAAATATACAAATATATCCGTCAATACATTCTAAGGATAAAAACCTATTTGAGAAAAATTTATATGACAGAAACAGAAATCCACGAAGAAGTTATCGACACCGTGCCATTTTAAATTATTTTCGAGTGAATTCAGCCAAATCAATTTCGGAGGCAGTTCGAGACGTTCAGTACAGCGGTGTAAGACGCTGAATAGTTACCAACTTACCAAGGAATTATTCTCAGGACTTAAAAGTTCAAGCCTTTTCGTATCCTCCCACTTCAACATGTAACACCGGCACAAAAAGAACTTCGGTTCCCATTTGTTTCCCAAATTGTAGTTCGGCAAGAAAAAGAAGACCCTAATTTATTCAAGGATATTGTATGGACCGATGAAGCAACATTTACAACATCGGGAGTATTCAATATAATATAGTAGCCATCACTGGGCCGTTGAAAATCCAAGAGCGCTTTAGACTATTAAATTTCAAGGAAGGACTTCGTTCATGTTTGGTGTGGCATAAAAACATACAATTTTGCGTCCAATATTCTTTAACGGGACATTAAATGGACAAAGATATTATGAGTTCTTAGAAAACGAAATTAAAAACTTTTTGAAAGATGTACCAGTGGCTGAATATCAAAATTTAATTTGGCAACATAATGGAGCATCTCCGCATGCCGTGCGTGATGTTAACTTTTTAAACCGACGCTATAATGGATCTCGAAATGGAACCTATGCTTGGCCACCCAATACCTCTGACCTTTCAGTTTTGGACACATTTCTTTGGGGTCATTTAAAGAACATGGTATACAAACACCGAAACCAAAATATTAAAGAGGACCTGTAAAAAAATGTTAATGAAATAAATCGCCTTAACCAGGAAAATTACATTTTAACAGCGGATTTAGAAATGCTACAAAGGGATAATATTATCGATCTTGTTTGGAAAACAACGCGGGACACATTGAAGACTTAAATTATTAGTTATTTTATTTTTATTAGTAGAATATTGTAAAGTTCACTTTGTATCATGTTAAGTTTTGTTTTTGTCAAATAGGTTTTTCTTCCTTAGAATTGTATTGACGGATATATTTGCAATACATCTTCTTCTTGCATTTTCTAGGCATTTGTAGAACATACTAGCAATTTGTAATCTGTCACCTCATTTCGACGAGAATAAAATTGCTGTCAATTTTTTTTGACTTTGAAGTATTTAAAGGTAATTTTATCTGTATTACCTATAATGGTATATTTCAAGCTAAGCTAAAATTATAATTGACACAACATTAAAATGTAATAAAAACGGTTATCGCAATATTAAATATTTTAATCGAAACGGACATAAAAACATGATTTTTTTTTCGAAAAATCGCATAAAAAATGGTATTTTCCATTTAAAAAACACTTTATCTATAGGGAAATTCTTTTGCTTGTGGTTGAAATGTTTTTAGTGACGTTTTTGAATTATACAGAAAAATAACTACATCGATTGGCTATTTTGGATTTTTACAAAGAAGGTCAAAAGTAAGCCCTTGTTCAGTCCTCGTTGGAAGACCCTGTACATTCGACTTTATCATATCTATTTTGCCAGGTCTAGCAATCCTAAAACTACTTTACCTGAAAATGATTAACATTAAATTCCGTTCATTCACGCCACTGATTATACAAACAACACATTAAAACGCATAAGGCAGAAACAACTTGATGTAATAAATGTCTCCTTATTTGGTGGAATTTCTCACGGACTCGGTTACTTGAACCTTCATTGAGATATGTGGTCTGGTATCAGTCGTATGCTAGTTAATTATGGGTAGATGAAAGTGAGATTTGAATGTCCCAGCAAAGTTATTACTTTTCTTCCTTTTTCAGAATAATTCAGGTTTTTCAAGATACTTAATCTTTCTTGTAAGAATTCTTTAATGCATTTACACTTAAGTAATTGACGCTTATGTATGCCAGTGCAGAGGAAAAACGTTGTCAGATGCCATAATATAATTTTTACAATTATGATATTTTGAATTGTGGGTATCTACAGGGTGGCCCATTATTGTGAGGAAGTAAAATATCTCAATTTCCATATTAATAGAATAATAATGTTTACAGAAGTTGTGTGGATCTTAGAACGATATAGATATGTACTTCCAACCTAATATATCTTAAAGAGTAGTGCAAAGAAGATGGCACACCAAAATTGTGTTTGTTTATTAAATGGCATAACCTATAAATTATTTAATTTTCTAATACTATCAAAAGCAAGTAACAATCATTGGTAAACCACTTCAAACATTTTTTTCGGTTGAATCTGTTCTCTGAATAATAAGCGATAAATACGTTAAATTACATATTTAGTTTCTTTAAAGAGTATAAAATAGTAAACAAGAAAAGACATAAGATATATTCATCGAGATAGCTATGTAACGATGTAACACAAAGTTAAATTAAATACAAAAAGTATTTAAAAATCAGAAAATGTTTTAAAGAAATACTCTTAAATAAGTAAAAATAGAAAATAGAATTGTTAATAAATATAACAATAAAACCGCAGTGGCGTCGCCAGCATCTTTTTTCCGGGTGGGACACTGTACGGCCCGCACTTATTTCAGATGGGCACCAGGGCACATTTCTTATGTTGTATTGCTCGCCGCAGGGGCTGCCGGAGGCCACAGAATTGTTTCGGGGTGCCACGCCCAATTTTCGCCCAAAAGTCGTTAAAATCGTTAAAAAAAACAAAAAGGTTGTGGGGTCGAAAACGAATAAAAAACATAAACATGAAGGTGAATGTTATTTACATTAAATCAAACCAGTCTTCCCATATATAGGATTCAATATTAAAAATTCCAATTACGTATGTAATTGTAATAAGTATATAGTTATTCCGTTTTTAAATAAAATTGTATAAAATATTTTAATAGTTCCCTACTAAATTTTTTATAATTATTAATAATTATGTGAAATTATTAAAAATTATAAAATAAATAGGTATTAACGGAAAAACAGCGGCAATAGGACTCGAAGTTTGGCTGCTGCAACTGCAATGGAGATTTCGCCCATGCTGGTAATAATTTGTAATGTGTAATATTTCTGTTACAAAAATAATATTTATATACCAATTAATTTGAAAGTATGAATACAAGTTTCAGCTGTAGATGTTGATAGCTGTATGCAGTGTGGTTAGCGTGGTTTGCAAAGAAAAGTATTTTTTAAATGCTTATGGTGCTTTTGGGTGGGCACCTGGGTGGGCACTCTACATTTTAGGGGAGGGCACGTGCCCATCCAGTCCTCCCATGGCGACGCCACCGGCAGGGCACATCATAGCATGTATGTGTGGGGTACATACGTCTGAGCCGTTCGACAGTCAAATAGTATTTTTTTTACAACTATATATCAATGTTTTCACATTTTGCAATGTGTTTAAGACTATTATATTTTTAAATTGTGTTTATAGAATTCATGTCGATGAAGTGGAATAACTGAAAAAACTGCACCAAGCTTTCTAAGGGTGTTGTAATGCATTTTTACTCATAATAAATATATTTCTATATGTAATTAATTCTGTTCGATTCGATTCCATTCTATCTACAAATATTTGTATTGACCAATTTTTTTACGGTCTAGAACTTTTACTCAATTCTTGTGCAATTTACAAATTTAATATCTAATATTATAGTAGCTTATTAAAAAGAACGTAATTATTACTTGGCCTAATTCACACAAAGTGATTGATAAGCTGCATATACGTATAATATAAACTGTTTAGTTTTAAATTAAATAGTTCTTCATTCAAATCTAATTTTGTGTTACCATATGATCAGAGTCGGATTAACCCTAGGGTTAAATGGGCAGAAGGCAGGGGCGAAAAATCTGTAAATTCAATATTAATTATTCTGAGGCTGAGAACAAACAAGAAGTGACGAAGCGAAACACAAAAATCGCTTATTGGTTGAAAAAAAGCGAATTTGTTGTACCATCAGGGCCATAGCGCTGTGACCGCCATCGTTCATTGGAGAATGAATTCAAACAGGAGCTTAACGGAAACGCAAACATAATTTGGAAACACTTATACTTGGAGTACTGCATTACCAAGCTGTTTGTAAAGTCGTTATTATTAAACGTTTTATAGGTATTTGCTACAAGCGTCTTGAATTGAAAATTCCGAAGCCGAAAAATGTTATCCGAGCGGAGACATAAAGTCAGAAAGCTTAACGATAGAAAACTAACCCAAACTAGTCCTATAAGTATATTAATTTTTACTTGATATTATAGTAAAATAACTTGTATTTGAATGAAAATATCGTCTACGAAAAAACTTTTCAAATTTATTAGTTATTAAATATTAGGTGTACATACTTTTCATGCTCGGGGTATGAAGTGGCTGGGGATGAAATTATTGGGAGTGCCGAGGGCACCAAAAAGTCTTATTCTGACCCTGCATATGAGTTCTAACTAGGTAAATATAGAAATAGAGTATATTGTTTTTTTCGTTACTCAATTTTCTTTCTGACCATTGGAAATTTAATGTTATTGATGAAAATGAATATTTAATTTAGGTTTATATTATTATTTTACAAACAGATATTTTTGCTTCAATAAATTTACTTATATATCAGCTAAAAGTTAGATTTGCTGAAAAACATTCATATCCATAAGCTTGTACAGAACATATACCATGCATCTAAAAATATCTGCAATCACAAAATTTATTTATAAAAGACATCCCAAAACATCCACAGCTACATGAAAAATATATAGATCCAGTGAAGAAAACTTAAATTCATCAGATTTTATAAAACATCTACACCATGCGCCTGAAAATATCCACATTCACGATGTTTGAGCTAGTTATGCTAGTTACAAATGTGTAAATTTTGTAAAAGTAAGGACGTTCGACCTGAAAAACCACCACAGCTGCAAGCGTTTATTAAAAACCTATACCATCCACCTGAAAAACATCCAAATCCGCAAGCTTTATAAAAAATCCCTACACAGCTAAAAAAATACCGGTGCCATCCATCTGAAAACATATTCACAAGATTTAAAAAGGCCCTTACAATCCATTTGAAAAAGAGCCACGGCTAGAAGCGCTTATACAAATCGAAACTATCCACATATAAAGCATTTACACCTATACCTATACTCTCCACCTGAAAATCATCCACATAAAAAGGTTTTACAAAAGACTTTTACCCTGCATCTGAAAATATCCATAGCTACAAATAAACTTTTATAAAACCTTAAAAAACATTCACATCCAGCTATTACAAATCATGTGTGTTGTTTATGCTGATCCTGAAAAAGTACAGAAAAAGCTATGTTTTACAGGTACGCGCATCATCTGCTTTAGTAAAATAATATTTAATTTATGTAGAAGTAGATATGTAATGAGCAAGTTTCCAAATGTTGCCGAATGTAAATATAGATCTTACCAGCTTTTGAGTATTTTCTATAGAAATCAGAGATCCATGATGAAACTTACCTGAACAGAGAGAGAAATTAGTATTATATGTTTAAGTTCTAGCAAATAGTTTTATTTAAACTAATCAGACTTAAACCAAAAATTGTCACTTGTGGTTGAATTCGACGTAAATATCAATAGACAAATTATCGCAACAGATAGAAGGAATTGCCAGGCATTTTGGTCTAGCTTGTATCATTTCCCACAACAAGAAAATGCATTTACAAAGAGCCGTCAAGGAAGTTTATCTAAAAGAACCAACTCTTCATGTCAGGATTTGTAAAGGCATTACCCTAAAGCTCTTAGCTAATAAATTATATAATTATCATTATCCATCGAGACATAAAGAAGCGTTAGAAGTTATAACAAGAGAGAAGCTACAATTTAAGAGCCGAAGCTGTTATTAATCTGGGAACAACAATGCAACACACAATGATTACTGTTAAATATATAATAGCAGTTCTATTGGATAATTTAATAAATTTATACCTAGTCTAGTTATTACCTATTGTTTTGGATACAATTGAAGGTGGGGCAGGTTAGCGGAAAAGGTTAACTACAGATAAAGACGAGTTGAAAATCGAAGCAGTGACATACATCTAAGACCACGAATGCTTTAAGGCAAATTCCTATTTTGTTTTTCGATTCAGACAGTTACCGAAACTGATCGGTGTATGTATTTTTCTTCTCAATAAACTATTTATTTCAAAATATATCACTTATTTAGTGATACAACCATCTAAAAAGTAGACGTATTGCATCAAGTAGTAGCAGAATTTAGCTAAACAAAAAAAGCAGGACCGTACTCAGAAAAGATTTCTGATGATGGATATTTCATACCGCCACATTAAGAAACATTTCCGAGTGATATTTAATTGCTGGCATTTAAAAAAATAAACCTTATCTCATATGCAAATGCCATGAAACCATTTTAAAGGAAAGAAAATAAGGTTATTTATAAACATGCATCATTTGAGAAGATATTTTTGTGACTAAAAGCAAAGACAATACTAGATACTAATTGTCTTTGCTAAAAGTCCCGATATCTTTATGACTTTTAGATTTTTGATGACGCCGGATTCTTGGCAATAATATATTGTTATCAATCCGCATATACATTCTTGTGACTGGCATGTTTTAATTCCTCTATATCTTAAAAAGTTATGCTTGATACAAATATATATGTAACATTTTTAAAGAAATCAACGATCCACGTTTTATAAAATTACTTTATCTTTTGCTGGTAATGAGCGGTTACCAAAGTTCCTAATTGGATGTTTCAAGCATCAAACACTTACGATAAGGCATTATGTTAATATCCTAATTAGGCTTTGGTTTATATCCCTACGATATACTATACCGCATGGTTCAAATTTGAATCAGGAACCTTCGGCAGTAGCAGTTGAAAATAAGTAAAAAAGTGCATATAAACTTATGTCCGTTTTTTTTTTTAATTTTTTTAGACTTTGCTTTTAAACTATGTTGATAATAATATAACTTAAAAATAAAGTTATAGTACTGATTAATTTATTTTTGTTTTACTAATGCCGATCGTAAAAAAGTTATGAATCATTAAATTATGGTACGCCACTGTAACTTTAGTAGAAAATTCAATACATTAATCAAAACTGAACAAAAGTGACCTCTTGGGTTTTTTCGTTAAATAAATCATGTCGGAGAATAAAATATTTTCCGGATTAATGTATCGGGTGACTTCGTATAAATTAGCATCCCCCGTAACTTTTTTTATTTTTTATCATACCGGAAAAATAAAAACGGACTTACAGGGGAAAGTTTTTCCTTTCCAAATCTGCCCAAATACGAAGTCACCCGGTACGTCTAATACTTAAAGCTTGTGAAACCAAATTAAGTAAGGTTCTATTTAGTTTACGTAAAAGTGGTATAACTCTTATAACATGATTTCGTTATATTTATTTGCAACCGGCTTTTGCACCTGATGTTGTTTTTACGTTATCACTTGCTAAAGGCTATAATATGTCAAAAATTGGTGCCGAGAAAATAAATAACGGCATTTAAAGCAAGTGTTAAAGTGTTTTAATATAAACAAGAACAAAATTTAATACGAATAAGACAAATACTTAAATACTACTACTAAATACTACTCTTTTCGAGTACTTGATTCAGGCTACTGGGCATTGAATTAACTATATTCAAAACAATATTGGAATCAAGTTCTTCTCAGCACTGATGGATTGTATCCCACAGTTTATCAGAATTTTGAGGTCTAAAGTTACGTCTATATATTTTTTCACAATCAATCCCCAAACGTTCTCTATCGGATTCATATCCGAACTGTAAGAAGACCAACGCGATACGTCCACATTATTATTCTGAAACCATTGCTTTATATTATTGGCAACATGAACAGGGCATCTATCATGTCGGTAAATAAAAGATTTGTTTGGATATAATTGTGCGACTGATGGAAACATTATGTGTTTCATAATATATTCATAATATTCTGCTTTAAACCTGCCTTCTATGCGGTGACATACGCCTAATCCATGGACACACATCCAACCCCATACGTTAACGGAAAATCGTCTAGATTTAAAAGCTAAGCCGCTAGTATATTTTTCTAGAAATCTGCTGTTGCCTGGCTGGTATAGACGAATCTGGCCATTATAGGTGGATTAAAACGCCTTTTCATCGGTGAACACGACTCTGCTCCAAAATGGTGGTCCAACATACACATAGTTTAAGGCAAACTTCCCTGTTTTCGCTCTTCCTTAAGTAACATTTCTCTTGCAGCGACTAGGTTTTTAAATTCTGATTCCTGATTCCCTAATCGTCCTACTAGCCGTGGGCTGCGATCCAGGGAATCCTGTTGCAATCACAGTATCTGTAGAGACTGCAAATGGATTTTGTCTTAGGTGACCTATGAGGGTCGCATCTTGTTCGGCATTGAAAACCATGTTATACCCTGAACCTGCTTTCCTTTCTAATGCTCCCTTTAACTCGAATCGTTTTTTGATTTTTAAAAAGGTGATTTTATTTTTCCTATACCGATCTGCTAGGTCACGACCAGCCTTCTGCTATTTTGGTAATTATCTGGGCTTTTTCAACTACAGAGAGTTGATGAGGCATTTATTTGATCCTTTCTAGAGAGTATTCCTTGCGAACTTGACAACTAAAGTATTCTGATAATTTTTCTGGTGGAACCAAAAATTCTACTTACCCAAGTGTAAATTAGGTGTACCACTTTTCTCTGATTAGAACTGTATATGAATGTCTCTCATTCAAAAATACTATTAACCCATAACGAGGCATTTTCGAGCACAAGATTATATGGATTGTTTTACTTATTTTTGACAGCTAAATACGCTGCCAAAGTTTCCCGACTATAATTTGTCGACCCTATACAAACATATCTAATAAGGCCCCTTTGATATGTTTATTTGTGCCAGACACCTATAATCTGAAATTAAGTGGTTTATTTGATATTTCTGTCCATTTACAATAATTAAAATGCATATTCTAGCTAGTAAAAATAGATGTCTATAAAGGACATATTAAGGTAAGAAATGTGTGGGCAATTCAATAGTATTTTTCTTTCTCTTAATTAGTAATATCAATAGCTTTAATAAATTTTGATTCTTTAACTGATAAATCAGACACTTGTGGTTATCGAGGAGGCAGTCACCTTATGTGCCGTGGACAAATATATTAAATACTGATCACAGGACGACGTTCCCGTTTCAAGGATAAGTTCTTTGAGGGCAAAGTGATATTTTTAGTCTATGCCAGCTACCAGAATTGCACTCTTCTGAGAAGGTCAGCATAAAATGGTTGAAATATTCAGAAATAATGACAAAAGAGGTTGTAGGAATTGTTTCTATTCGTCGTGATGTTATTTTTCATTTTTTTTAAGTTCTATTGTTAAATCACTTTAAATAAGCTATATCAACGGTTGCAACAAGTGATAAACATGATTTGGAAATGAAGACAACAGTTTCTGAAGCAACATAACAAAGAAGAAATATCGACAACATAAAAAATTCAGGAATCCTGCACAGCAATGTTACCAGATCAATCAAACAAATGTGATTTCCTTAGATTCACAAACTTCCTATGAAAGACGCGCCAAAAGTATTACAAAAACTCAATATTCCAAATAATGTGCCAAGTGCAGATGCTGGTTTCGTCTATGGTGTACCGAACTAACTGAAGTTAGTTCGGTTTAGTGAAGCCTGTAAAAATCGCGTTGAAACAGGGGTTAGAAAATTGATAAATAAAGAAGGAGAGCTCATCAACAACAAAAACAGACATACCTAATATGAGGATTCAAGAGGTAATGCAGCAGTTAGAAGAACTAAATCAAGAGGTACGTGATTTAAAATAAGAGGTGAACTTTTACTCCTAGAAGTATGATGAACAGCTAGCAATCAATATAACTAAAATCAACCGGCTTTATATATTGTGATGCTAAAAAAAAATATCAAGGCATATCTGACAGACAAGACGTTACTTTGTCTAACAGTAATCTCAACAAATCTGTAGAAAAAAATCTAAGCATGCAGAGCTTGGAATGTTAATCCAATAATTGTGGTAAATAGTAGAGTAGAGGAAAAAGAATCCTTGTCATATAAGAATATCTTTATACGTATTTTAAAGACGGACATTTTGAAGGCATGTAATGAATAAATGCTATTGTATCAATTATTTTTTCAGAGTAACATTCGCAGCTCAATCTTCCGGTAACTTAAACAGTTCTTCTACTTCAAGTTATGCTGGAACGTAATCACAGAAATGCATCACATGTAAACAGAAACAAGCATACAGATAAGTGAGGCATTAAGCACATAATACATATGTGAACATCAATCATCAGAGACAATTCATGATGTACTGACCGATATTTTATACTGAGATTAATAATGAAACTACAGCGTGAAAAAGTCCCATATTACAACCAAAGTGTACTAAATAAATATTAGTAAACTTTTTTACAGAGACCATTTTAGAGAAAAACAGCTATCAGACTGAATCATTTTACCAGACTAATCAGTTGATAATAATGGCCTGATCTTATTTTAGTATGCACATTTCATTTTCAAAATATCAATATCATTGCTGATGAAAGTGGACATCCCAAACAAAAACAACTTGCCAGCAAAGCAAGACGAGGAAATAAAATATATAGAGATAGTAGAAAATATAGCGCGTTTATGCATTCAAAAAATGCCAATCATTATGCCGACAATGAGAGACGTCCCAAGAAATTTACTAGAAAACATCAAGGAACTGAAGCTCGCAAAGTCTGCAAGTTTGTGCAAGCAAAGCAAGCAAAAACATTTATTAGGGGTAATTAACATGACATTCAGAACCTAAGATAACTATACATGACTATACTAATCCTAAGTCGCGCGTTTAGTGAGGCTACGAACGCCCAATGAGCGCCTCTGAGGACCCCCCGTCACGCACAACTCAAAGAAGAGGCCGATGTTAAGCCTAGTCTTGTTTCGACTAGTTATTAGGTACCAATTCTAGCAACATAACTTATCTACTTAGGCTAAGCCTTTCAGATGTTTTGAATTCAGCAAGTACAATACAGATGGCAATAGAAATGTCGTCTTAATTTCCAGGGTTGGGATTGGTGAGGGTTGGTAACATGGGGAAAACAATAGGAAAAACCCCATTACACGATTCTTTGGTTTAACATACATTCACATATACGAGGCAATCACATACATTCATACACATAAGGTAAGCGGATGGGAAGCCAGTAGTATACTGGTTTCAGTGAGGTGAGAATTGTAACAAACATCAGGCATATGCCCGGCTCGCTCTGCCATACTTCGTCTGCCGGAGCAGGCGAGCATGGAGGCGACATGAGAGCAGTATTTGAACTGCTGTGTTATCGTCAGTAGGTTAGCTTTTATAGCTTGGCCAGGTCCCATAGCAAGCGCCGCCCACCACGTTATTGGCGTGGTGGAGGGGGCCTGCCTTGGGCACTAGTCGCTTGGTCGCGCCGGTCTAGAATCGTTCCCGACACGATTGTGTTATGTATTCGAGGAAACACATGCAAGCTGCTGTATATTTCGTAAAAAGTGCATCCAAAGTACGGGCACGTATTACAATAAGTAATATTTCACTTTTCGTATGGCCCTCCGCTCGCTACGGGGGCTCAAGAAAAGGAAACTAACCAGGGGCTCACCCAAACGTAACCCAAGACATACCCAAAATCAAGAAAAAAACCGTTTTCTAACCAAAACTAACCCAAGACATACCCAAAATCAGGAGAAAAACTGTTTAGAAACTTAACCGTAAAAAAAATAAAAACGAGCAACGGGGTTCGAACTCGAGCCGCCGGCCGCCGCCGATAGCCACAAATTTGAGACCCAACCATCTAAACCTCTAGACCACCACGCTTATACTACAAATTGATTGCAATGATTGCATCACGAAGACATAGCGCGAATACAATCGCTCGAGTCAACGCCACATACACTAGATGGCGTTGGAGTCGTAAGAAAGAGAGGGAGGCGTCGCACGCACCGATCTCTATATGGAGATCGGTGGTCGCACGCAGTATTGCGTCATCGGGAACGATTCTAGACCGGCGCGACCTAGCCGCTAATGCCTTGGGCGACCGTGTGACGGTGGATTTCAAATCGACTTCTGTGCTCCTGGTAGTCGACAATTTTTTGACGACCCCAGGGGCACAGAAGGGGTGAATAGGGATGGGCCCGAAGGGATGAGGGTTGACGGGAAGTCCATTATTCTGGTGGCCGTGGCTCCAGGAAATACATTGTCGTACGACGGTGTATGGGACCGTGTTTGGGTCTGATGACCGACCCATACCTCAAGGCTGCAATATGGGCAGTTCTCGGCGAGCCCCGTATTCCAGACGTATAGAACTTTCACGCCATTTTATCGATATATTCGTTGATATATTCGATATCAGCCCAGGCGTGCAAGTCCCGAATCCTGGTATACCGGCTGGCCGAGAAGACCTATTTGGCCTATTTTGCAGGATCTGCAATTTCTTGGAATGTGTGTCGGCACCGCACCAAACCGGTGCCCCGTACGTTAAGTATGGCCGAACAATGGACTTATACAGGATAAGTTTATTGGAAGGGCTGAGGCAGGAACCATTCCTGATTAGGGGCCTCAACTTCTGCAGTATATCTCTGTTTTTGACATGCACGTGTGCAATGTGTTTGCCGAAGTTGAGTTTCGAATCAAGAATGATTCCAAGGTACTTGACGGAACGTTTGGGAGGGATGGGGGTGTGATTTATTATGATAGGTGCTGATTCTGTGTTCTTTATCTTCCTGGTAAATACGGCCAACTCTGTTTTGTTAGCGTTTAGCCGTCATAATATTTTGTTATGAGCTCCATATGGGCGCTCAAGTTGTCTGTCGCCTCCTGCGCTGTGTTGGAATGGGAATATAGAACGCGAGGACGTTTCAGGGTGGGAGGGAAGATCTGCTATGTAATAGCTGAATAGCTGTGGCGACAGTACCGTTCCCTGATGTACCCCCGCCTTAATCTCTCTCCGGGATGAGAGCGCCCGACCAGGTATGACGCAATTAGTGGAAGTTTGTGGATAGTTCATCAGAATGGTTACACGATAACAGTGGTCGAATGTCTAAGACATAATAATAAAAGTAATAATAATAATATGAATAATAATAACGCACATATGAAGCAAAGCACCTGTATATTATTAACAAATAATACATCCACAAAGAAGGCACATACAAGTGGCTGCCAGAAGGCCAACTCTACCCAGAAACAGAGGGTATTAGCTATACAGGACCATGTAATAGCAACCAAGAACTATTAAAATATGAAAATGAAAAAAACACAGATAAATTACCCATGCAGAAAAAGTTATCATCACGATCAATATAAGCCTGGATTCATCCACTGCTGGATATAGGCTTTCCTCATGTTAAATAATTTCCTGCTGTCCGCAGCCCTTGACATGCGTCAGCGTCCCGTCCACCTTCCATCCTGTGGTCTGGCCTGCCCACTGCCATTTTAGTTGGGAGGCTCTTTGTAGGAAGACTACAATTCTTGTTTCATCTCTTATACAGGCATTCCTCCTGCAGCCACTCAGCTTAATTCCTTGCATCTGCCTCTCTTGCGCTCTCTGCGCTCTTGCTAGTTTTGGGGATATCTGATTTTAATGTTATTTAGCTTCGCAAAAGCGCACCAGCTGAGTTGCATATTCTGATGGTTTCATCCGCCATACTGTCTTTATTAGCACGTATCCTTTGACCCAAGTATATTTGTCGGTGATTTATAAGGGTGTCTAGGTGGATGTTGCATTGTTCTTGAGTGTTGTGCATTATTTAGGTCTTTTTCTTGTAAATTTTGAGTCCGATTTCCTTAGATCTGTCAGCACTAAAGTACGATGTCGTCCGCGAATATCAGGTGGCTGAGGTTTACTCCATCCACGTTTAAGTCTTTAGTTGTCTAGTCTATTCTATGGAAAATATCTTCTAATACAGTATTAAATAGTTTTGAAGAAATTGTGTCCCCTTGACGTACGCCTCTCTTGATAGGTATGTGGTTTGTGTTACTATAACTTTTGACATACATAGTTGCCTTCTTGTTTATATTCTCAATTAAGCTTATGTATCTACTGTATATTCTGCAATTGTTAAGAAAGTTTAGTACTGCCCATACTTTTACCGTATCGAAAACCTTTTCATAGTCAATAAATGCTATGTATAGCCAGCGAATATTAACTACGATAAGAAGATTCACTCTCCGCGGCGGCACGTCAACGGTATGTCTCCTTACCCGCGCGAAAACTAGCATGATACTGGCATGTGACCTTTGGACCCGGCGCACACTGGTCGAATTTCTAGGAAAGCTGGTCATAATAAGGTTTACCAGAAATAAGACATGAAAGTTATTAAGTATTACACGTTTAATATATCGTGTTTTAGACAAATAATTGTTGAATTTTTTGCTCATCATCTATATTTATATATAGGGAGTATCAATTATCACTAACGATAAAAATCATGTATAAAAATCATTTGTATGTTCTTAAATCGTTTTAAAAAATGATTTTGAAAATTAAGGGCTCCTTCGTTGTAAAAAAAGGGTTTTTAATTTTTAATTCGATGATCCAAATTTTGTTTTTGCAACGGTTAATTCAGGAGTCTCACGAGCAAAATGAATGTTAAGTAAACGACAGAAACGCGTTGATGAGGGCCTGCAATGTTGCCATACATGTATTTCAGAGTTATCGCTATTTTTAAAAATTAATCTAATAGGGACGAAACTAGTAAAAAATATAGAAGCATCAGTGCAGCTGTTGTTCAAAAACACTTGCTTATATTCTGACTATCCCAAGGTAATATCAAAGCCATATTTACAAATTAAAACTAAATTATAAATTTTTATCTGCTGATTCAGCCAAAGTATTTATTACCTCTTTTTATAATAACATCAGTCTTGCATCAGCAATAATGATTCTACCGAAATTTTAGCTTCAGTTTCACTTACTACAATATTATGGGATTAGGGGTGGGCGACAATAATCGATTATTCGATTCACTTTTAAGAAATTACCGATTAATCGACTTATCGATTAATATTTCAGAAAATATCGATAATTGATTATTTCGATTAATCGATTATTCAGTTATTTGCTAAAATATTAAGCGTTTAATCGATTATTCAATTTCTTGCCCACCCGTACCGATGACTTTACAACAGATATAGCTTTTAAAATTCCAATTTAATAATGCGTTGCGTTAAGGGTAATTTAAATGACATTTGAAAATACTTTCAGTACAACATATGAAGCAAAAAAAAAAACAGAGAAACGTAAATGCTCAAACAAGACAGCAGCAGGGAAAACTGCGCACGTTACAAATTTAGCCAATAAGGGATCCTCATTTCGACGCGCCACTTTCTGATAATCTGGCTTCAGTTGTTGCACAATTAGGTATAACACCAACACATAACCTCAACGGAGTGTTAGCACGTTAGCAGTATAGTACATCAGTCTTTATCTTTTTATTATGTATTTGGGCAAAACTATATGATAAGAAGGATCACTCTCCGCGGCGGCATGTCAACGGTGTGTCTCCTTCCCCGCGCGAACACTATACTCGACGCGCCGAACAGATTCACCAAACAAGGAAAACACGGATAAAATAATTCTTCTTATTTCATGATTCCATTGATTCCAAACATAGGAACTTTGATTAACACACTCTATTTTTATTTTTTGTATTATGGATAAGAAAAATCGAAATGAAAAACAAAACATTGGGTCGATTCAATCATAAAATAAGACGAATTGTTTCCGCGATTGGTGAATCTGTTCGGCGCGTCGAGTATAGTAGAATATCGGCAGGCCATGATACAAATAAAACAATCATGTTGGCAGGCGACCTTTGACGCGGCGGCCATAGACCAGCTCATCCTTTTGTCAGATTAATTTTCACGCCTAAATTCTATAGTCGAGTCAATATTCGATATAAGATAATATCGCTATTTTTTAGTTGTGTTGTATTACAAAATAGGAATGAAATATACAGTAAAAATATTGTGCGAAACCTTTAACCAATTTTAAAATCACCCAAAACGCCAAAATTTAATTAAATATTAAAAGATGGGGCAAATTCGAGCAACATTTTCTTCTTGATGTCTTTTGTCAGAATATTAGTATTCGGAAATATGGTGAAATCATTAACACAAAATCAAAATCTTTTAAATATTAGTTATTACATACCTTGAGTATTGTTATCAATAATAACTAATTAAAAACGTTAACAGATTTTTGAAACAGCGAGTTGAATACAAACTTTATCAACATATTTATTTGGTGATAATAATAAAAAAAAACCATAACGTAAGTTTGACAGGGCGGGGCGCCGGGCGCTGCAAACAATTCAGAAGATATCAATTGTGTTTTTCCAAAGCCAAATAGAGTATTAGAGTGCTATAAATAATTTCGTCATTTTGATTAAATATACCGCAAACGAAAATATCGTTTATGGCCAGCTTTTATTTAAATTCAACCTGTGTGCGGCGAAGTTCGCCGATCGTTACCAGGCAACGAAGAAAATAAACGACGATTCCTTTGTAGCGCTCTCTTGCCATTGAGTGGGCCTTCTTATCGTAGTTAATATTCGCTGGTATAGCTTTATGATATATTCGTTCGATTTCTCGATTATGTTCCTCATGATTTGTAGGTGATCGCAGGTGCTGAAGCCAGTCCTAAAGCCTGCATGTTTCACTGAGTAAAACTGTTTGTTAAAATTTGTGTAAATAGTTTGTAGGCTTGTGACAAGCTGCTTATGGGTCTATAGTTTTCTAGTTTTTTATATACCTCCCCGCCACCTGCCAGAGTTTCGGAACCTCTCCCGAGTGACTTGTTTGAATAATTTTGCCAGCTATTCCTTTAGATCCCTCCCTACCTTCCTTAGCATTTCCGGTATTATATTATCAGGTCCTAGTGCTTTGTTTTTCTTAACTTTACTGAGGGCTGCGTCAATTTTATCTAAGGTGATCTCGGTGATTTGGATGGCTTAATTCTTACTTTTGTTCTTCGTTTGGTGGTATCCTGGAGTCGTATAATTTCGTGTAATAGCGTTCGATCTCTTCAGTAATGCTGGGGACGTAAGAACTTCTCCATACTCATTTGGTACTGATACAATTTTTTGCTTACGGATGTTTAATCGTTTTGTAATAGTTTTAGGGTCCTTGTTTTCTAGTATCGTTTTTAGAATCACGTTTTTAGTGTATCTCTTTCCTAATTTCGTTGAAACTCTTGTGTTTTATTACCGAGTTTGTTTTCAATTTTGCCATTAACACCAGAAAACAATTGCACATGAGGAGAATGCAAAATACTAGCGGGCAGAGGATACAGAGAAAGACACAACATAGCAGCGAATACACAAGGCATTAGCACTTAAATTTAACCTGACATCAACAGAAATGCAATATTACAATTATGCACCGAACAGTATACTGGAAAATAATGGATTCTAACTGTACTAAGATATAACCATACACATTGATAAAACTATACCGCACAACAGAACAGATCTCACACTACTAGATGAAAAGAACAGAACCAGATATCTAATAGATGTGCAGCGATACCAAGAGATAAAAAATAGCAGCAAAAAAACACCGACCAAGCAAAAAGTATGGAAACATGAAAGAGTGCAAATCATTCCATTTATAATATCCCCAACAGGCATCATATATAAAACCTTCACGCAATATCTGAAACAACTTCAGCTAGATACAGAGATACAGGATCATATACAAAAGCGATAATATTGAAGACATGCAACACAGCCCTAGCTTTTCATTAAGAAATGAGCGCACCAGGCAAACTTGGTACACATCCGAAAAAAAAAATAAAAAACGATCATAAAAATAACAATAATAAGTGTGCCCATATACCACAAGCATCATCAACAAGCTTTATTTAACCGGGCCTGGTTTCCCATAGTCGTTCGAAGAAAAATCCCATGCAATCAGGTACGTAATTAATAGCTAGACACTCCTACAAATCCTTTAAAGCATGACCAAATGTGAGTAAACTAGGTATCAAGTTAAATCAGACTAGACGTAAGACAGACACGTTACTGAATCACTTTCCATTCCGTGCCACAAATTATGTAATCACGTTCGCGCGTTTGTAAACACCGCCGCGTCGCGAATTTATCAATGAAAATTATTAACATTCGCTTTGAGCATATGAAAACAAGCGCGGTATGATTATTATATTAGGAAGGTACGTGACCTCGACTCTGGTTTTAAGTTTTCGATTTAGTCCAGTTAAGAGAACAATATGAAATTTTTTAATGTATAATCTTGATATCAATGCAAATTAACTACTTGTGTTAATTTAATTGGTTCCCTAGATACCAAAAAAGCCGAACGAAATCTCTCACGATGTTTGAAATTATTCATGTTATGACAAAGACGAAAATATTTTCTACTTTGAGTTTTGGCAGTCTAATATTTCAAATTTCGCCTTCTGTTTTTGGAGTGGTCACGTCCAAAAAAATCGTAGTTTTAGCCACCATTAAACGGCGGCGTTCCTAAAGTACCATACCTACATAATATATAATATCACAAACATATTAGGTACTCGCTAGATTTTTTTCCCAGAAAGTTTCAGGATGCAGGACACTTCTCAAACCTCTCCATAATCTCATTTCTGTTATATCATAGAACTACCTACATGGCGAATATATTCGTTGAGGGTTAGTTTGGCAGGGCCCTCGAGGGAGGGGAAGGGTCAATTACTTCATAGTATTCCTGATTCACCATTGCCCTAGACGTAGCATTAAATTAGCGACAGTTGATACTAATAGATATTGAATAGCATGATAGATATGAATAAGCAGCAAAATAGATAGGATGAGAGTCGAATTGAAATTAGCGCGATGAAGTAGTACATTATTCCATAACGAGCGTTGAAAGTACAAGATGAATGGAACCTAATATGAGAAACTTTTTGCTTCAAAATTGGTCTCCTAATATGAGATAGTAAGGGTTCCTAATAAAAGACTGTCTCATAATAGGATACCCAAAAAATAAAAAGAGGGAATGAAAGAAAATTACTGTTTCATTTGAAAAGTAATCAAAACAACGATCAAAATATCAAAACAACACAATAAAATCTAACAGAACAAAAGCTTTTTTTTCTTATTTTTTTGCCCATAGGGCAAATAAATTGTGTGTCATCAACATGGCTGCAATCTTCGTAGCAACAAACGAAACATCTATCCCACTTTTCTCCACGAGTGTCTTCGGAAAATCTTCCATGTCAAAACTGACACTCAGCATCATTGTATTCGTCTTCATCAGTCGTGCCATCATAATGCACAGAAGCTTCTGAATCTGAGCTGCTAGATAATATCAGCCTTTTTGGTACTTCTAGTTTTGGATTTTTTATCAATTAGTCCCAAAGATTTTGGTTTTACATCTTTGTTCTTTTTAGCTTCTTGGTAAGGGATTGTTCCAAGTTTTTTTTTATATGGGGTACATGTTATTAAACTTGCCTAGTCTTTCCTTTTATTAGACTTTGCACTATAATTTGAAGAGGTTGATGACACTGGAACAACTTCTTTTGGAGAGACCAGCAAAAATGTATCAATTTTATCAGACCAATTGATGTTGGCAGAATCTGATGATGTTGATGGAGTTACCATAGGTTTTTTAGGCGCTGCAGGGAAATCCACAACTAAATCTGATGAGCATTTGAAATATTTTGGTCCTTACTTCATATTTTTGCACCTTTATTTTCAATATCAATTATTTCTTGCAAAGGCGGATTTTGCTCTTCTTCCAAAAAGTCAATGTCTCTAAAAATATTTCAGTTGCAAGGAAAGAGGCCTGTTTTTCTAAAGAAATTAACCGATGCCTCCATTGTTGTAGACCGATTATAAGCTTTTCAAAATAGTGAGCAAATATTGTTGTGTGTCACAACCTTTCCGGGGTTGTATTTGAGAAATGCCTCTATTTCTTGAGCGTGATACGTTTTTAATGGTGCCATGAAATCCACATCAAGTGGCACACAATTTAAACATAATTCTTTCTGCCCATGTCTATGATTTCTGTGTTTCTCGTGTGGGAGTAATGACCATCTAAAACTAACAAAATCGAATCATCTTTTCTTGGTGTGGTAAACTTAATAAAATGTGAAAACCACTGCGAAAAGTAACCGTCTGCATCCATCTAGGTTGATGATAGGCCCATATTGATCCCGGTGATGCGCCCTCCATGAGATGTTTCGACATACTTTTACGATGAAACACTATTAAGTGTAGAAGAGTACCAGAAGCATTCATGGCTGTTACAACGATGGCGAGTTTTCCTCTATCTTGTGATGTTATGGCACAAACCTCTCTTTTTCCTTTCAAACCGATGATTTTGCTTGTGTATGCTGCCTGTTTCGTCAACATGTGCCCTATGTGGAGAAAAAATTATTTTTTCCAACTCCTTTTCGAATATGTCAAAAAATTGCGCAACGTTTTCGGCGTTAAACCCTTTAACTCTCGCAGCAGATATTGCCTGTGGTGTACGTACAGACAACTGCGGGTCTCTGGTTAAAATACTGTAAGCCGTTTTTTACCCGCAGACTCCTTTTCGCTGTTGAAAGGATGCTTCAAACCATTTCTGATTGCTAACTGAAACGCCATATATTGGACATCTCTCCTTCGAAGACCGTAACACTTTTTTTCCATTTCAATACAGTAGTCTGCTAAACGATTCTCCGAAACCTCAAGTAAAGCTTGTTTCTTACCCAAAGATATTTTCACGAGGTCTCCTGGAGTTCTGTTGTCTTTTACATATCGTTCAATTTTTCCTAAAAACATTGAACGTTTTGGAGATCATAAGGTACCCCTTGTTTGTTAATGCCTTAACAGACCTTATCATGGCATTTTTATCTCACTGCTTTCTTTTTTATTGCCTCTAGGCATCTGCAAAAAAAGTTCCATGAAATAAATTGGCTGATCTAATTTTGCTGCTCGATTATTCTTTTTGCTACCAAAATATTAAATATTCTGCTGATCAGTTAAATATAATCCGTCGTTTTTAGGTTATCTCTACACAAAATAAAACTGACGTCCGGTTACAGCACGGCAAATGACAAATAACATCCTGCTTCAAATGTGTTGCAAACATGACAATTTCGTGAAAAACTGTTAGCTATGAAACTGACCGTTAAAATAATGCAGATAATCATGCCAATTAAATTAACTATGGGTTACCGTAAACTGTCAGTTATATCGCGGATATTGTTAACAAAGCATTGATAAATCCAGCATCAGTTCAGTCATTGTCTTTCCCTAAACAATGGTTCAGTTGATGACTGTAGCAATGTAAAAAGGAGGCTCTAAAATATGAGAAGGCTTCTCATAAGTGTACTGAGGGAAATAATTAATTAACCCATCGATTGTTGAGAAGATATTTCATATAAATAAACAATAAACTTAAATGTAAGGAAATATTGTTCAGTTATGAAGTGGGGCCTATTAAAACTTTATATGTGCAACCAAAGAAAATAGCAGTTCTACTATTTTCTTTGATGCAACTCACGCGCAATACGTATCTATTTTAAAATGTCCACTCGTCAAAATAAGTTTCAATTTACAAACCAGTTGCATGTCTTTTTAAGAAACACATTTTACATATTTAAGGATTGTAGTATTCATAGCTTATTTATATTTTGCACACTTCTCTATTTTAGTAAACTTGTCTAAGCCATAGACGTATGAAAGGAAAAAAATATCTATGGTCTAAGCCATAGACGCATTTCTCTTTTATATATCTATGGTCTAAGCACACTGCAAATGCAATTACTATATTATACATCAGATTCGAGTGAATTCTAGGGATGGATAGTAAAAATCAATAACATGTATAACTAAGTAGGTAATTATTTTTGCAATTGCAACTTAATACTAGGCAATTATATTCCACGTACGAACATGAATATGGAAAATTCACAGCAAAGCAACAATAATAATAATTGAAAGTTGAGAGTACTTGCATGTACAACGATCTTGTCTTTTATTAACTATGCACAGTTCGTATAGATGATCATTCTTGGCCTTAAGATAAGTACATATTAACATAAATACATTTATTCAAATACATGAATCTGAGGTATGCCGTGTAAAAGTATCGGGCTCAACAGCAAGTTTTCAAGCCTCCCTTTTAGCTGCTACCAGAAACAAGCAACGAGACTCTCAACAGTCTCAACTCTCAACTAAATGATAAAAAAAGGTCCCAAGTAATAGACGAGGAAAGGAAGATGAATGCTATCTCTGTCTGGCTTCATGAAAGGTGAAAGCAGGTGGCACGATTAGCTTGGGCCGCCAAAAGTGCGGGAGGTTTGAATGTTTCTTTGATTGCTTTATTGTTATATTTTATCCATTCTGATGCGGTGAAGATCTTTTAATTCTATTATGTAATCGTATTTTTAAATGAGGATGAGTTTATGCAGTGTCACAAATAGTTTTAGATAAATATTCACATAAATACATAATAAAATTTTAAAAATCTTCACCTCATCAGAAAGGACAGAACATTAAAGTCGCTGATATAAGAAAATTGCATTTGATCGAAACAGTATTCAAATAATCTACCGTAGACAATAGACAAGGTATGTTAATCGAAATGCATACATATTTCATAAAAAGTATATTCATTAATACAAATGAGTCACTTGAAATTAATAGTCAGAGTGTAATACAAACAATAATAAGTGAATTCAAGATATGCCTACCATATGCACTTACTTAAAATTAAAAATCAATAATCATTAGAAAAATTGAAACAAATGTCACAGTTCATTATACAAATACAAAATTATATTTAATGTCTGATGATGCACAGACTTTTACAAGATAACGGACGAAGGAAAATAGGACATTTTTCAACTTCATCTTCTCTTAATCCACAAACGATGCTAACCGCCTCAGCAGCCATGTTGCTGTTTGTTTTGTCAGTACTAAATAGTCCACTCCACTCCGAACACAAATTAACGTTTCAGTCACAAGATTAATGAAAAAGTATATCTTTCAAGCGAAAATTTGTGAAATTAACACAAAAATATATGAAAACACCAACAAGCCAAACTAAAAACAGCCTAAAATGAAAACGTGTAACGTATTGAACTGTCACAGTCATACTTGTCGATGTCATCTAGAATTCAGCTGTTCAGCTTCTAACGCAGAATTCCATAAGTTAGAGAAAATCATATATCATTTGTTTTTGCAACAGCCTCGACACGACTTTGACTCCATCTACAATCACCTTTGGTGATGCTAGATCAAGAAAGAGCTATACGGAAATGCATTAAGTACAAGAGATGGCATGAATGGGACAAATTTTCTATTTTACTTAACTGTCTCTCCCTTGTCTCTGCTACTACTACTATTACTAACAACTCTCTTCGATTGACTGATCAAAGCCCGAAACAAATTGAGTCAGTTTTCACATAGTTTGAACTTTCAGTTATGTCTGGCGACTATCCCATAACTCTCAGCAGTCAGCTGTTTTCATGTACTTCGTGATGTAACAAATCGTTTGTATGCCTCTGATGGTCTAGAGGTTTGCATCGTTAGCCTTCACTTCGGCAACGCGAGTTCAAACCCCCATCGGTTTCTTTTTATTTTTTTTAAGGTTATATTTCTAAACAGTTTTTTTTCTTGATTTTGAGTATGTCTTGGGTTAGTTTGGGTTAGCATCTGGTTAGTTTCCTTTTCTTGAGCCCCCGTAGCGAGCGGAGGGCCTGTAAAAAGTGAATTTAGGCATGGTGCTGAGAGTTATGGGATAGTCTCCAGACGTAAGTTTTCTCCAGGTTTTGATTAATTGCTCTAATCTATTCCTGTCTGCGTTGATAAGTCTCAGTCGCTGGTAAAGGTTTTTCTGATCTAAATTGGGAGACAAGGGTACTGTCATCTGCAAAACTGTAAACAGGATTATTCGTTTCAATCAGCAGGTCCTTAATATAGATAAGGAATAGAGTTGGTGAAAGTATTGCGCCCTGAGGCACGCTCGCGTTAATGGTGAATGTGTCTTAGATGTGTCCATCAACTGCAATGTGCAGAGATCGGTACTTAAGGAAACTGGCAAACCAGCTGCAGAGAGAGGCTGGCAGTCCGAAGGACGGCAGTTTGTTGAGCAATCCGTCATGCCAAACTCTGTCGAATGACTTCGAAATATCCAACGCAATCTCTCGAGACTCTCCGTAGTTCTCAATTGCCCTACTCCATATATGAGTGACATAAGCCAATATATCTCCTTTCGATCTCTCTTTGCGAAAGCCGTATTGATTATCGCTGATTATTCTGTTGTTCTCCAGGTACTTGAGTAGTTGCTGATTGACTACACGTTCCATGGCTTTGGAGATTATGGGAAGCAAGGCGATTGGGCGATAGTTTGAGGGCGTGGTTTTCTTGCCTTTGTTTGGAGTAGGTTGCACTCGAGCGACTTTCCAAGAAGATGGGTAAGTCCCTTTTCGGTAAGACAGAGAAAAAAGTCTGGAAAAAATGGGCGGTAGTTCGTTGGCGCAGTTCTTTAACACGATCACAGGTATTTCGTCCAGTCCTGATGCCTTTTGCATATCTAGTTCTTTAAGGATATCACGGTGATGAAACTTGACTTCTGCCATGGTAGTGTTGATGTTCGATATAGTGGGGAGAACCTTGCCTTGGGAGACGTCTAAGGTAGAGTGCAATGAAAACATATTGGCGAGCATGTTTGCCTTTTCCTTGGCTGTAGTCGCCGTGATGCCACGTTCGTCTGTCAAAGGTGCGAGAGACGTTTTTGTAAAGTTATTAGTGCCTTTGCCACCACGAGTGTCTCGCGAGAGCTTTACTTTGGCTGCCGTCAAGGTCGAATGTTGCAAATGCGGATACAGACATCAAATTCATTCAAAGAAGGGGGATTCTTTGTGAATGTATTTGCGGAAACACATGCAAGCTGCTGTATATATATTAAAATAAGTAATATTTCACTTTTCGCATGGCCCTCCGCTCGCTACCGCTGGCTACGGGGACTGAAGAAAAGGAAAGTAACCAGGTGCTAACCCAAACGTAACCCAAGACATACCCAAAATCAAGAAAAAAAACTGTTTAGAAACTTAACCGTAAAAAAAATAAAAAAAAGCAACGGGGTTTGAACCCGAGCCGCCGCCGATAGCCACATAATTGAGACCTAACCATCTAAACCTCTAGACCATGACGGCTCTTGCTGCAAATTGATTGCATCGCGAAGACATCGAATGAAATCGCTCGAGTCAACGCCACCTACACTAGATGGCGTACGCTTTTACCTTGACGGCAGCCAAAGTAAAGATCTCGCGAGACACTCATTTGCCACCGACCAGAACTGTAAAATATTTCGAAATAATACGGGATCCCGATCTAAGATTCCCTAGCTTTGGTCCGCATCAGAATATATAAGTGTTTTATTCTAAAGATAGCAATCGTATCAATAGTTGATATCAAATTATCAAAAAATAATAGAAAAATTATATGTCAGAATGCCCTTTAAATAAAAGCAGGAATTTAAAGGCCTTGAAGTTGCTTTTTTACATTACTATCTCCATTTGCACCATTCTATATTATTTGTATTACTGTTTATAGTCGATTTAAAAAATAACTTAATTAGCGACCTTAACGGTTTCAAACAATATTCAATTAAATATGTATTATTTTTTTGCAATATTGTTAAAGATGCTAGCTGGTTAACCTGTTTCCAATTTATTAATTAATATTTGTCTTCGGTACCAAATGTACGAGACCGCTCGTTAGCTGGAAGGTAGATGCACAAATAGGCCGATGGTAGATGTAAGGGGCGTGTTTTCATTTAAAATTATTATTTACCATGATAAGTAGAGAGTCAAGGCTTGAATTTAATTATTGTTTATTTTATAGCTAGTGACTGATCACATATTATTTGTTAAGCAAAAAACATACTAATCTCCTAGGAAAAATATTTCATAATTACCTAGAAGACTTCAACTTGTTCTGTTTTCTCAAAACTACTTATACTTATCGGTTACCATAGGAGTATCATTGTTAAATTATAAATGTTTGCCATAATCGTTAATATCGCTACGGTTGTTAATATTTGAATATCTATTATAATTAAATGACTTTGCAGCCTCCTCAAATTTAAGGCGGTGAATATTCGACACTATTAAATACTGCTTTTTAATAATAAACCAGTTGGTTTAAATGTGAGTTTGAGAGAAATCTGCTGAAAATCATCCTTAATTTTCTCTCAATTCTTTACCCTGAATCTTGTTCTATTTCGTCGAATCCGACTCATTTCGCTATTCTAGAAAAGATCTCGTTTTTGTGGTCATGAGGTATTTTTTTATTACATTGTTTGTTTTATTTGCACGTCTTGTTCGCTTTCACAGTATTTATTTAAGTATTTATAGTTGCCACAATACCAGAAACAGAAACCTACAGTTATGGAATGGAAGACACTAAGCACAGAGTGCATATTATATAAAAGTACTAGCCGTTACTTGCGTCTTCGTCCGCCTTACGAGTTAAATTTACCCACGTGCCCTCTCAAATATACAAAAAAATATTAAATAAAATAAAATGGAGGGGCCTCGCGGTTTTTGAAAATAGCAAATAGTTTTTGAGATAGATTTTGAGAGTTTTGAAAAATACCTTTTCATAAAAATTTTGTTTTTATCTATGTTCGGGTTTGGAACCTTCGGCATAATGCACTAAAATAGAGTTTTATCCACAATACCAAAACAGAAATTTTGCACTCGGCGCGGCGCGCCTTTCGCTAACCATGTTAGCATCATCAGGAGATTATTAAAACTTATTTTAATCATCTCCTGATGATGCTAACATGGTAAGCGAAAGGCGCGTCGAGCGCAAAAATTATGTTTCGGTATTGTGGATAAAACCCTATTTTAGAGATTTTTATGTTTTTTTTTCACAATATTCAACATTCTAAAGTAAGGAATTCCAACCAATTTTTTATAGAGGGTAGATTTCACCTTCCATTACCCTCTCATATATAAAGTGGTATACTATATATGTAATAAATACAAAAATGTTTCGCCGTTTTTCAAAAGAGGAAAAAATACTTTTTCAGATAAAAAAATAATTTAATTTTTAGACGGTTTTTCGACCCATTAGAATTTGAGTTTTGAAAAATCCCTTCTTACCGAACTCCTATACACTCTAAAATAAACCAGTATGTCAAGATTCAGCATTCAATCGGTTTAAGTTGAGTCACGATGAATCAGTGATCCACCTAAAAGATTTTATAGGTAACAGCAAATACCAACATGGTAACATCAATTCCCCCTTTTTATTTCTTCTTATTCTAGTCACGCCCTCCTTCCGAAGGTTGGCGATCTAAATAGCAATTGTAGTCTTGGAAACTGTAATGCTAAATATTTTCGTAGATAAGCTGCCAAACCATCCTAGCCATGAGTTCTGCCGCCTTCCCACTGATCTCTTTCCCTGCACTTGGCCTCTATTATGAGCGGTGTCTTTGAAAAAATCAGTACTATGGTTTTGGAAACATCAAGATATAAAAGGAATATTTCGCTATAGTGAACTACACGATCCAGTATGGTTTCTTTTGGTATTTGCACATTCGAACGCCTTTCGATAATCGATAAAATTTATATACACATTTACGTTCATGCCCCTACACCTTTATGTCAGTACGTTTAGAGAGAAGAGAGCTGCAAGTGTGCCCAATCATTTTGAAATCCAATCTGAGTGTTGTTCCTTTGTGGATGATTCTAAGGATAATTTTTAGTACGTGGGGCATAAGACTTATCATCAGATAGTCATCGCACTGTGGGGAGTTATATTTTTTGGTAATGTTATAAATGTTGACTTTAACTAATCTAATGGTATCTTGCCTGAGTTATAGATTCTGTTAAATAATGATGTTATTAGGTCCTAACTTTTGCCCTTATTTTTTGCGATTAATTTTAGTATTTTTGCGTACATGTCGTCAGAGCGGATATCTTTTTTCTCTTTCTGCGCCCTTATTGAATGAACATCTTTGTATCTGGTTATTTCTGGATCTGTTTCTCTCTAGTAAGTGATGAGGTCTGTCATCACCGAAAAGTGTTTTAACATATTGCAGCCATAAGATTGGCTTCTACGCCTAGAATTATTTACTTCCTGCCGCTTACTGTGCTTGAATTTTCGATGTCTTCTCCCTTATCTCGTTAACTCGCTTTATTGCGAGTCGCATTTTTTTTCTTTTTTATTGTAAAATTCTTCGATTTCCTGATCTGATTTGTCACCTGCTGGGGCATAAATCTGAATTATATTTAGGTTTCTATGGGTTGTTGTAATTTTAATAACGCTCTCTATTACTCAAAGGGACAATGTCTGTAACAGATTGCGCTATTCTGCGCGATTTATTTTATTCAATTAGGGTTCTCCATATCAAATTTATTTTGAAATCTATTCAGAGTGAGTTAAATATGAAGGCAGAAGTTTTAGTTTTTTATTTATTTTTATTATTAGATTTTTTAATTCTTTATGGAAAAATTTTAAGAAGTTTTATATGCCGCCACACGTTATAATTACAATTAATTGATTTTTGATTTTTAGATGTTATCAACTAAATACTTATACTTTCCTATCTCTTCTTTTTTCAGTAGTAAACGTATAATAACTTCCGATTTGACCAGAAGTTGGAAATCTTATCAAAAACAAGATAGGAAAGTGTGTGCTAAATCTAACCGTTTAGATTATACAGGCCTTTAAACTGTTAAAATTTCTTACCTAACAATACTTAAAAAAACAATTAAATTTAAATATGTATGCAGAATAATTTTTTTTCATTTAGCCTCAAAAATGAATTACGATATTATAAGTCAGAACTTTCAGTAAATCTTGTATCTTTCTAAAGCATCATTATTCTGTAAATAGAAATAAACTCCATGTAGAAATCGTTATACTAGTTTGGGGTACAACGCATATATAAACAATATTTCTGTAAAGCTGATAATAATATTATTACCGCCTATATTACTATATAGTGTATGTTGATGGTCTTAAAAAAAATAATATAATTACTGACAATACTTAAATCGTCCCAAAGGAGATCCAATTAAAGATATATCAATTCTTTTAAGATATCGGAAAACACGGTTAACCTGTTTACATTAAATTAATTAATATTTATCTTCGATATAAAATGTATGAAGCCGCTCATTAGTTGCATGTATGGGGCGTGTTTTAAATTATTAATATCATTACTCTGAGAAACACGGGGTCACTGATAGAACTAATGATAATTTCTTTTATATTTCACAGTATTATTAGCCATAATAAAGTATGATTAATCTGCTACGTTGAAAAGAACGAATCTGGTCTCGAAGCTTCAGAAAAATCTTATGTAGGAACTAAAAATATTCATTTCCCTCTTACTTTCAAAACGACATTTATTTTCTCAAATCCGTATTTGGGTTTTAATATGTATTAAAATGTGTTAGAATGTTTTTATAATAGTAAATACTGTTACTATCCGTAATGTAGCAATGTCATAAGTGTGCCTGCTAATAATATAGTGATAAGGCAAAGTAAAGCTATACCACCAGTATAAGTATCTCCAGCGAACGATTCAAAATATATGATAACCACCAAGCTCGAGTTTAGGGGTTCTAAAGCAGCAAGTTCAGATTGAGATGCGTGAGCGGGTGACGTATCTCTTAGAACGCCTATATAATACCTTTCTCATTCTTCTTAGATAGGTAGGCAACGCCGATTGATTTTTTAATATCACGAAGCTTTTAGTATCATCAATCAATGATTATTTCAATGTTCTTCGTTCATCAGGGTTGCTGTCTATTTCAGAATTGGGTATTATCTTTTGTTTGCATTTGTGTTTAATATTGAAATTAGAGTTAATGGGATTTTCATATCCCGATTCGTATCTGCAGTATCGCAAAAGACATTTTTGCCAAATCAACGAATTAAGTAGGGTAAACCGGGAAAAATTTAAATATTTTTGATCCTTAATTTTTTTCTGTGGCTATCTCAAATTTCTATATTATGAAGTGAGTCATTCACAACATATTCAATTGGGCTTCTATTAATATCGTTTCGTTGTTTTTTTTTAAATTTATTCCTAAAATCTCTCAATCGCCTCTTTGGCCGGGACGAATGAAGCAAATACCTGGGACAATTGCAACATGATTTTTTAGATTAAATAAATTTATATCCTAATGCAAAATAAAATAGATGAAGAATGAAATTTGTGTCATATAAAATAGGTAGAATAAAATATTCACTTTCACAAACAATTGCAATAAGTGCAAAAATCGTCTTGTCGAATGACGAGCTTCAATGCACTGCACCCATTCTCTCCCCAGAATGGCTACTACCATATGGTTGCAAGTAAACTAGAACATAACAAAGCTCTTCGTCTCTGTCACCTTGTTCCTGATTGCTCTGGCGTTGTTTCCACTCCATAAGGTTTCTTCTAACTAATTTTTTGCCTAATATTCTTCTTGAATAGCATTTTTCTCAGTTGTATCCGTATAATTGTAGACTTCGTAGTTTTTCTTTTCCCAGCTGTTTTTTTTAGGAAGCGCTTTCGGCAACGGTCTAACAATATCTGGGGAAAATACAGCCATTGAGGTACTTGGTCAGCGTCAACGGGTGAAAATACAGCCTTTGAGGTACTTCCTGATGCTGACAGAATATGAGCGCTTGGTGAGACTGGTGACATATGAGCGCTCATTGATGTTGCCGGAGTGTCAGTGCTCAGTGATGCTGGAGGAGTATGAGTGCTTGGTTATGCTGGCAAAGTATCAGCGCTGCTAGGGGATGGCAGGGTCTCGTTGGTGTTTGCTTCTGGTACACCTTTAGTAGTATTCAGCATATGTTCCAGGGACCTGGTCTATACGTGACATATGAAGCAGCGAAATCTAGTTCCATAAATATGTCTCTATTAAAGGGACATATTCATGTGCAAATAAATCCAGCTGCAGTGTTTGATTGTATGAGGGTCAATGGCAGAGCTAATTTGGCTATGCTGGGAATATCGCAAATTGTCATCGTTTGGCTTGTGTCATTTCTCATCCAAGCATGACAAGTTAATTTATTTTGCAAATAATCGTAGACAGATCTATCTAGCGGGGGCGACATGACAAGACGATAACACGGCATAGTGTCATTTTCATTACAGAAATATAAGCATCGTATACTTATGTGCGTCTGGTGGTTCTATCAAGTAAAAGCAATACTTTATTTTCGATTGAAGCGTTAGTATGCTTTTAAAAATAGTTTTTATGCATACCTCATATTCTTGCATCCAGCCATTCGCGTCACGGATGAAATGATCCTCGTATCCTAACCATAACAAAATATAAAATGGGAGGTACACTGTTACCGATAGCATCTACAGCTAAAGCTGCGGTTACCAGCACTCCTCTGTCACCTTATGTTAGTGCACCTACCTGTTTGATTCCCTTCTCGGCTACAACTTTAACAGGCTTTTGGAACGTCATGACTCTTATCTCGTCAATATTATAGATATCATTCGGTTCAAATGTGTATCTATTTATTACATTAGCCAAGATTCTATAAAAAGTTTTACGTTCGTGACGTTGGAAATTGGTTGCACTGAAAATACTTGTGGCCTTGAACGGAGAGGATTGGAAGTTCTGGATTGCGTTTCTTAAATCCATAGAACAAATCCTCCCATGGTCTTCAGCTATCCGACATGTTCAACGAATTTTTCATGGGCATTTGAATGACAAATTTGCGAATTTCTATAGACGGTAATTCGTAGAATATATATGCGCTGCTTTGAGTATATATCAACAATGATTTTTTCTGATTTACGTCAAACATTCCTTGCTCAATCGCTTATTTTTTCTTCCTAATAAATCTACTCAGTGGCACGTAGTGTAGGTCGAATTTAGCCGAAACAAACTTTATCAATGTCTCATTCTCAGTAACTTCTTTATAGGCTTCTTGCTACGCCAAAATTGATTTTAAACCTCTTTCCCTTTTCCTTACAGTTACTGGCATTCTAAATAAAGATAATCACATTAAAATCCCTAACACGCGCAATAAATGTAATATGAAAAATAGTCACAATGGGGACAACCGCAATACTCAAATAAGTATATTCTTACTCTTGGACAAGGGTAATTATTTAAACTGTCTCGACTAAAGGAGATAGAGGAGGCGTGTTTTTTGAGTAAGTACCGTTTAGAAATATAAAAAAAACAAGTTTCGCACTTTAATCTAATTTTCTACATAAGTAATTGCCACCAATATTAAGGCTCTTGTCATATCATGTAACTAGCTTTTGACTCACATCGTCATAGACATCTGTCCCCTGATTTAATAACCCCTGTGACACGACTGCTTTGACACCATCATCGCCGTCATGGCGCTGACCACCAATATGTTTTTTTTTATATTCAGAAACAAGTGGTAGTCGCTGGCTGCTAAATCGGGACTGTGGGATCAAGTTATTTCCAGCGAAATTTTGGGATGCGATTTTGTATTTTATTAGCCGCTTGTGGACGTGCATTGTCATGAAGCGAAAGAATCCCTTTACTCAGCCTTTTGTTTTGGTTTGCACGGCGCAGTTTTTTTTAGATCTCACAATAAGCCATAGAATTTAATGTCACAACAAGGCAAAAAATCTACCAGCAACACTCTTTTCTAGACCTAAAACACCGTACACAAATTGGACAGAAATTGTTTGATTGAACTTTCTTGGGTGATGTTGAATGCCGCCATTTCATGGATTGCTGCTTCGATTCTGCTGTAATATAAACCGCTCATGTTTCGACGCCTGTGACAATATGGCTTAACAAATCATCATCTTCCTTATCGTACCGATTGAGAAATGTCAACGCATTGCCTAAACATTCGGTTTTGTGTACTTTTGTCAACATTTTCAGTATCCAGCGTGAGCACAATTTTCGATAATCTAAGCGTTCGATCAGAATTTCATAGATAATGCTTCTTAAAACTAGTGGAAACTCCTCAGATATTGATGAAATCGTAAAATGTCTGTTCTCCTGACTTTTTGTCAATTTTCTGGACCAAACGTGCAGTAATGACAGAAGGTTGCCCACTCTGTTCCTTATCATGCACATTCTGGCGGTCATCTTTAAAAGCTCTAACCCATTTTCATATCAATATAATAATGTTCTCTCCGTAAACTTTACTACTCTGACGATGAATTTCAGCCGCTTTCACGCGTTTAGCCTTTACAAAACGAATCGCACCACGTACTTTATATATCTTAATCAAAAACAACATGAAATTTTTCAAAATTTCAGATCAATGCTCGCGGGACATGGCGACAGCGCTTGTCAAAATACCCACGGGACAGGGCACAACGGATATGATCGTTTGCTCTGCCTATTTTCCTGGGGACGCTGAAGCAAACCAACCTCCTCCAATTGAAGTGCGGAACTTGATCGCCTACAGTCGGAGGAAGAACACCCATCTATTAGTTGGATGTGATGCCAATGCGCACCATACAGTGTGGGGCAGCACGGACACCAACCAAAGAGGTGAGTCATTATACAATTATTTACTAGGGGAGGGGCTGGTTGTTAATAACAGGGGCGATGAATCAACCTTTGTAACTGCCAATAGGCAGGAGGTATTAGATCTAACGATCAGTGACAATCTCTTATCCACAAGAATCTCAGATTAGATAGTGTCATCAGAGCCCTCGTGCTCTGATCATAGACATATTCTCTTCAATCTGAAAACAGGTGAAAGACCCATCTTTGAATACAAGGACCCTAAGTGCACTGATTGGGCAGGTTTTAGTCTTACCGTTCAGGAGCAGATGCGGACCTCTATTGCAAATATATCAAATCGTGATGAGATTGAGCTGGCCTCGGAGCAACTGAGGACAGCCATAAATACGGCTTATTATGAAAACTGTCCACTCAAGACTAAGAGGGATAACAGAGGAACCACTTGCTGGAACAACTCCCTTGATAAACAAAGGAAGAAATACAGAACTGCTCTAACGAACTACAACAAAGCCATCAGAGAGGCAAAAAGGAATTCATGGGAAACCTTTTGCCAGAGCATAACAGTGGTGCTAGGATCCATAGAATCCTCTCTAGAGAACCCGTTCAGGAGTTAGGATCGCTAAAACGACCTGACGGATCCTTTACGGAATCTGGCATAGAAACGTTAGAGCTTTTGGCTAGGACTAATTTCCCGGGATGTCGGATTTTACATAATGATGAGGAGAAGCCTGTTTCGGACCGATCAAATCAGCCAAAAGCATGCGACTGGATTGTCCCCAAGAGCATCATTAACGCATCAACAATTAAAAGTGCTATTCCATCGTGTCAGCCTTTTAAATCTCCTGGTAAGGACGGAATATATCCAGCACTGCTGCAGAACGGTCTGGAGGTATTAATACCGTTCTTAATCAAATTTTATAGAGCCAGCCTAGCGAGTAATTATATAGCTAGCAGCTGGACTAAATTCAGAGTGGTGTACATCCCAAAGATGGGACGTAGGGAATCAACACCTAACTCATGGAGACCAAAAAGTCTGACCTCCTTTCTGTTGAAATGCATGGAAAATATACTGCACATTAGAACGGGTGCATTTGGTGAGCACTGAATGCTCACCAATATGCGTATCAGACCGGCAAATCTACAGATCTAGCACTAAACAACCTTGTCGGGAACATAACACAAGCATTAGAAAGCAAGACTATCGCGATGGATGTGTTGTTAGACATCGAAGGAGCATTCAATAATGCATTACCAAACTCCTCATACACAGCGTTAGCTGAAAGAGAGGTTGAACCACAAATAAGGAACTGGATCGGAAGTATGTTAAACTGCAGAGTGGGCACAACAATCCTACAGGGGGAGAGCTACAGATTTAGAGCTGTTAGGGGATGTCCGCAGGGCGGGGTTTTGTCGCCCCTTCTTGGCACTACATCAACGGCAACGCTTGAGTGTCTTCTAAATCTGCCACCTCTTCAAATAGTACTGGAGAAGGAGGCTAGATGGGCGACGTATAGATTGACACAGGCGGTGATCAACAATCCGCAGGCGATCATCATGGTGCTCAACAGGCTGAAAATGTCAATGACCAGGACAGTGTGCTGGGTCTACCATCAGATGTTATGCCTACCAAAACTACCTATTACCATGCCTATGACGTCCTCCTACCAGAGAGGAACGAATGGGCAAAGGACTCTGAACATCTGAGAATAACAGAGAATGGTTGGTTCACTGACGGCTCCAAGACCAATGATGGTACAGGAGCCGCTGCATGGTAAATGGTAAGGTTGAGCTTAAGTGTTCCCTAGGCAAACATGCAACCATTTTTCAGGCTACAGTTAAGGCCATTGATATGACTGCACAGAAACCGGAAAAAAAGTCAATCAAAATTTTCTCGGACAGTCAAGCAGCTTTAAAAGCTCTTGAATCTAGCCGCTGTTCATCCAAGACAGTATGGAACTGCCAGGAACTACTCATTAAACTAGGGAGAGGAAAAATAAACTTACACTGATCTGGATACCTGGACATACAGTATATGAAGGCAACGAAAAAGCTGATGCTTTTGCGAAGCAGGCGGCCGCAACGGCCTTCATAGGACCAGAACCAGTACTGGGAATAGCTTATAACACAGCTAAAGAAGCCCTCTCCAGGTGGACACAAAACCAATTTGTAGACAAATGGAGAGAGTTACCAGGCCTAACTCATTCAAAGCTGGCGGTGAATCTGTCAATCTGCCATCAGGAGTGAGAACTGGACAACTTCTTCAACTTGGCCGACAGCAGGTACAGGCTGTAGTTGGCATGTACACTGGCCATATCGGTTAAGAAGCCACATGAACAAGATAGGGCTCTTCGATGAAACGGAATGCCGCTTGTACTTGGAGGACGAAAAATCAATGGAGCATGTTGTATGCCACTGTCCAGCAATGGAAAGAACCAGACAAACAGTCTTCGGAAATACTCAAATCATACTTGCAGATTTGAAAACTATTCACCCCAGAAAGCTGTTCGCTATCTTGAAAAGGATCGAGCCTCTGGCAGAGTGGAAACCACAGATGTGAGCTACAATAGACCAAGGGTCGCAGTGGAGGGTCCTATTTGGACCCATTCACGTGTACAATACAATATTCGGCGGGATTCTTGACCGCGGAGACATTTTGAATACCCATAAACACCCGTAAACAGAGTCGAATATTTCCGTAGTGGCGTTAGTGGCTTGCCAACAAATGCGGGTACAAAGCGCGCATGCACGGAATACCGTCCGCAGCACTGTAGGGATTGAAATTAAAAACCTTGCCTCATATATACATACCAAACAAATTAATAAAAATCGCCAAAGCTGGATACACACAATTTTTGAAACTATGGAAAAATTTACTTTAAAAGCGGGATATCACGTTATTGGGGATGTGCACATCTACTCTATACTGCCGTCAGTGACCGACCAATGGACACATGAGTATGGGCGTTTGCCCACAGGACGGTAACGGCACGATTTGCCGCGCGCGATAAATCATACGCGATATCGCGACGACCAAAATTTATAAAGTTTACAATATACAATTAAATGCAGTGCTCGCCCAATGGTTAAAATAGCGCCGCGGTAGGCCGTTATCGCACGATGCCCCAGAAACTCGCGATGTGGCGGTCAGAAATGACGCGATTTCATATCGCTTAACTTTTGAATGCCAATAGGATTAAATGAGCTCCAGCCGACACGACGATATCCAATGACATTTTCAACATTGCAGTATTGCAAGCAGGTTGTCGTTGAGTTTACATCAAAAATATGCCTCCGGAGAGAAAATTTACGTATGAAATTATATATTTAATTGAAACAGTAGAAAGTAAGAAGTGTTTGTGGGATAAGAGATGTGATTCAGGATTTTCTCTAACTTTTTCAAATAATGTATAAAACTCCTCTTCCAAATATCTGATCCTCAAAAGGGGATGTACCCAATACTGCCTTTGACTCCTGATAGCTTGCCTCAAGTTCCCAACAACAACTGAACAGAATCATTCTGGCAACACTGAATGTCAATCTAAACAAGTTTCAAACGATTTACCTTGTAGTGGGCGAGCACTAGGCTGATGCGGCGCGTTATATCGCGCGCGGCAAACCGTGCCGTTATCGTCCTGTGGGCAAACGCCCTATGAGTACATGCTATATCTAGAGGGGCTTCGTTTGTTAAAAGTGCAAAGCAATTAAACCGCAAAATATAGGGGTATGTTTATTGTCGTCTGTTTCAATTGTCCCTAGCCTCTCCTAGCTTGGTAATTTTCATTACTCACTCATTTCGAGAACTATATGAATAAGTTATTGGAAATGTACCGCATTACTACGACACACTGATGATTGATTTCATGCATAATGGTTCAATAGAATATCAATTTAATAATCTTCACTCTAAGTTATTACGTATGCCTACATACATATAAGAAGTAATATGTATGTCTTTGTCGCTTAATTTCCTAGAAACGATGCGTCCCTCTTGAAACTGATTTAAAAATCAAAAGTACATACCTATTTCCCACTTAACGTTTTAACAACTTCCAATTATTTTAAAGCATCAAAACCAAACAACACCGCAGCGTGGTTTCCAAAACTTAATTTACGACATGCTTCTCTGAAAGTGACTTTAAAGAGAAATTAATACAGAAGATAGCCGTGGCTCAAACCAATTTAAATATTTAAAGAACGATATTTAGACATGATATAGAGGTTAATAAACGTAATAGCATGTTTAATTCAAACTGAGGTTAACATTCATTCAAAAAATGTAGTGTTTAAATGACGAAGTTGGGTAACTTCCATATAATTAGCAGACGTTTATTGGGTTCCCTATCAGAAAAGCCTCTAATTAGGGGGCAAAAATTGTTCCACACTCTATAATCTTTAGTAGATGTATCTACATTAGGTCCATTTTGTAAGCAGAAAACAGGTCACGTTTCAAATTGTCTCCGCTCAGCAAATATTAAACACAAAATTCATAATCACACGTTCAATCGTATATGAATTTGTTAGATTTATATTGGACGTCAATCAAGGGCGGATTTAACTTTTGGTTAGCCTTTGTCATCCTCGGGTATGGTCGATCAAGATTTTAAAGATTTTAGGGAAAATTAAGTACACAACTTTTTCTTTTTTTTAAGAGCATATACTCCTCATTTTGCATTTACTACTTTTCACAATTTAATGTTGGAGTGGAATATGTATAAAAAAATAAAATTTGCATTAACAAATTGTTAATCTACTTGGCCGAAGACTATATATACTACGGATAAAATGTTTTATTAAAAAAATACGATTTTCTTATTTTATAAGGCATTAAACTGGTAGTAGTTAGAAAACGTCTCTTATTAATAATAACTTATTCTAGCGCAAACTGCATATTTTTAATAAACAATTTGATTTGTTTTGTTATGATACTTTTCGAAATTTATTTATTTAGATCACTTAATAATTTCTGCAACAAAATCCACAATTCGTAAATGCAGAAAATCCGAAATTGAAGTAATTGCATTGAAATGGAAAAGCACAAACTGTTTTTACAATAATTGTAAAAATATTGTAATATAATTATTATATTGTACAATACATTCCATCGGATGATAATTAAATTATTTAAATATGTAGTAAAAAAGACAATAATAACACCATGTATCCTAAAGTATTGGCCTGGCATATCTGATGCGCATTCTCTGACACGACTTTTTGGCAAATGTCGAGCACAATGTTTGTAGGTATGTTATCTTAACATTCCTACTGTGGGACAAAAATCACGCCAAGATGACGAATTAAAATGAAGATAAATCTTTCAGTTCCTAATTATTTTAGTTTATAAGTAAGTCAATATATAAAAAATCAATAGTTCTCATGTGCTATATTTTGTGATATAAAAATAAGCAAAATAAAATTAAAAATGTAGCTTTCTCATGAGGTACCTTGCATTAATAAAAATATTTTTAAAAAGTACCAATGACAAAACCTTGATATACAATATTTCTTGATATGTAATTCAGTTTATGAAGCGATATGCTATAATATTCTCTATTTAGAAATCGTATAAATGTTAGCTCTAGCTCTAAACACAGTTACAGTTTGGAAAATACGAAAAAATTTTAAAAACTGTTAAAGTACCGGAGTTTAGTTTACATATTTATACTAGCATCTTGAGTCTGGTAATAAAAGTTGTTTATTACTTTTTGAGAAGATGAACTGTAATAAATAAATTTATGGGCCAACAATTCCACAAAGCACTTAAAGCATATTTCCTACTCTTGTGCCGTGAAAGACTAACTTATTAATAGTTCAACGTAAACCAATAAACGCACAGTAAATGATGAAAGCTTCATATTAACACATATATATTTCAGGAATAAAAAGATACCATCAACTTTTTCCGATGTACGAAAAATATTAGCTCTATCCATACTTATTTAACACAGAAACAAAAGCAATAGAGATAAGATGAAAGGAAAGTTACCTCGTTTTTTAAGTGAAACTTCTTTAGATGTGCTGTACCTAGAGAGTAAGCAGGTGAGGTGAAACGTGTTATGCGAACGCGTAACAATGTGTGATGGTCCCTGTACACATTTGGCCAACTGTACACATTTGGCCAACTAGTTGGGACAATGACTTGAGCCAACGTGTATGGAACCACTTGGCGTAGCTTGGTCGTTGGCGGTTGGCCCATTAGCCGAATGTTGTCTGTTTTCGTCCACACATCAAACGATCTTGACTTGACGCAATCTGCCAACAGCGTTCACACGTTCGTTGTATTTTTATAATCACCTTGATCTGTTTCGATGAATTATATACATACCTTGGTATGGTATGGTATGATAGAGGGGTCGCTCGGCCATATTTGCCCTTCACACGTCAACCACAAGTGATCTTTGGTGTATATCTATCCTCCTATCTATCGAGGTTTGAGATTTTGTACATCTCCAGGTGCCACAAGGGCATTTTCGAGATGTCTCAACCTTTGGCGTGTCAATGATGACATTCGCAGAGTAAGTGCTCTGACCAGAGATAAATAAATCTCTGACTCTGACTTTTCAGTCATGGTTTGGCAGAATCTGCATTGCTCGTCAATGGTTTTCCCTATTTTCTTGAGGCGGTAACTCCAGGGGCCATGTCCAGTTTTATCTCATTTTTTTTTGTAGCTTGAGAAGCTTTTTCGTGTAATTAGACCAGTGAGAGATAAGTCTTATGGCCTGTCTCTGCCCAGATGCATTGGCTCAATGTATCTCTTTCCGTCTTTCTCCCCAATTTCTGAGTTCATTCATTACGTGCCCTGTAGTGATGTCACAGAATGGTTCAGGCCCGTCTGTGCACCATTTCGTGCGAGCTGGTCAGCGGCTTTATTGTCTTACACACATTCGTGCCCTGGTACCCACATCAGGGTGAGTCTCTTTGCCAGTTGATCTGCAGCCATTCGACAATCCGACACAAGCCGGGGGGGTGATTCTGCTAGATGCTAGCCTTTTTTAAAGCTGCTTGACTATCTGATGGGATATAGATCTTGGTACCTCTTAGGCCTTTTTGGCACATTCAGAGATGGCTATATTGATAGCATTTAGTTCTGCTTGAAACATGGTGGAGTGTTTCCTAAAGGTGTAGAGATTCGACACCTAGGTCCGTAAACTCCAGATTCCACTCCTCCTTTCATCTTTGATCCATCGGTGTACCAGACAAGTGATCCCCTCTTTAGTTGTTTTCGAGTGCTAGTCTTTCCTGTAGTATTGCGGTCTTCAATTACTACTTCAAAGGAGCGATCAGAATGGCGTTTTCTTTCCATTGTATCGATTGGTTTGGTCATCGTCTCTATCTGGAGATCCTTCAGAAGTTTAACGTGGCCAGTCAGATTTCCTGACTTCAGTTTTTGAGTCTGAGGTGAACCTTACAATTTTTTGAGGTGAAATTACTTGAGGCGCGGCGCTGAGAGAGTAAACTGGTGAACGTGTTGCGCCAACGTGAACGCGAACGCGGACGCCTAACGCGTTACATATTACGCTATTCTGTTCGGTGCGGATGAAGTTTTACTTCTGGTGTGTGGCGCACAAGCGCACTAATATTTTGAAATGGAACTTTTTTAGGCGCGTAGGATAGTAAGCTAGTGAAAGTGTTAAAAAAATTGTATAAAATGTGTAATACGGCAAGGCGAACATTATAAAATGTGTAACCTGTAAACATAGAAGATATGTATGAGGTAGATTATGTTGGTCCCGCCCGTCCACAATTTTCATTAGGGATAGTTTTTGTTACGTGTAAAAAATAAAAATAAGACTTAAAGAATTAAATTAAATTAAACAAAATATGCTTTTGCGGGGATTGAACACGAAGCGAGCGCCACTAAAATGAGAGAGACCGAGCCACATACCAACGTGCTACGGAGCATTCGATTTAATTTAGTTTAAAGCTTGTCGACAAGCGTGCGGTGTGCGCATACCTAACATGCTGTGCAGACCTGTAGGCTATTCTCCGTTTTTTTTTGTGCGGATGAAGTTTCACTTCTGGTGTATGATTTACATGCACACTATTTTTTATATATATAATGTCTTTTTTTATGTCAGATTTATTTGGGATTTACAAATATATCTAAGTTATAGAACATGTTACATAAAGTCGGGCTGGAATGTTCTAAAGAATCCTAAAGTTAAAGAATAGATATAGCACTTGTTTTGAGATATCTTTAAATATGCGGAAATATTGCCTGGGTTGATTCATCGGACAAAGGCGTTTGACATTGTTGCACATAGTGAGTTCTTCAATGTGGTGCAAAATTCATAGTACTGTGGTGCAAAATTCATAGTAATCAGTAATCATGAGATGCGTAAAGTAAATGGTTCCCTAAGCAGTAGATTAAAAATAAAAATAGCAATGCCACGAGGCAGTGTTGGACTCAGTCTTGCTCATCACAAATACAAATTGTTTACTAAATCTAGGTGTTGGTTCAATAACAGATTCATATGAAGAGATCATTCCCATATGCTATTGTTTTAGTGGTAAGAACTGAGATAGGATACAAAAACTAAAGTGATAAATTGTCTAAAAATTATACATAACAGAACTGGCTTCAGATTAAGGTTGAATACACACACAAAAATGTTATATTCTCAGAGAAATATTAATGCTAAACTTGTGATTATATGAAGTATATAGAGCTTTGGTTGAGTCACTCAAGCTATATATTGGGGTGGTTTATACAACAATTCTTTGTACATATTAACATTGTAAACTTTAATAGTTATAGAGGACCTAATGTGTAGACTATTATGCTTAAGTAAGACACCACGCTATGTACAAGTTGTCTATTACATTGACTAGTTTTGGAAGATTATTATATGGCCAATTGTTTTTATAGATTTAAAAAAATACCCTCACATGACACATACAAGTTTTTTAACATTTAGGTGCCTTTGCATAATAATTTGGTTTATTTACGCAATTTGTATTAATGTTTTTATTACTTTAATTTCATAAGTAATAAGTAATAAATAAGTAAAGTATTAGGTACAGATCTAAATTCATTCGTAATATGCACATATGATCTTCGTTTTTGCAAATGTTTTAGTGAATAGATGAACGAAAGTTACCTTCCTTTTAAGTTTTAATAAGATTAAATTTTTACAGCTTGTTGCACAAAGTCGGTTATTTTGACAGGCTCTAAAATCTAAACCGCACAAGATCAAAGAAAACGGTTTGCACATTCCTATCTTAAGTTTTCATAAACTGTCGAATGACAGTCTCTTCAAATTTAACCTGCGGATAGAATTAACTGGAAATTTTAAACCCCCGGTTAAATTCAAAGTTACTATCATTCGACAGCTTATGAAAACCCAAGATAGGAATGTGCAAACCGTTTTCTTTGATCTCGAGCGGTTTAGATTTTAGAGCCTGTCAATATTTGGTAAACAGCTAAAGATAGGTATAGGATATTATACACAAAATGTGTTTACATTTTTCTAAAGAGTCCAAAAATGTAGTAATATACAGGGTGTTCCATTAAAAAAACATCAAAGTGACCCCTAGCACTTTTATTTGAAGTTCAATTGTTTTTTGCTAAACATATCCGAATTCGCGGGAGAAAATTACATAAGATAGCTATTTCAGTTTTTTTTTTTATCAAAGTACAGGGAAAGTCAAAAAATCGACTTGTCTAGTCTTCATTGGATAACCCTATACCTACAGTCAAAGTATATAGAACAAAACTAGAACACCTTAGCATTATATATAATAACATAGTTGCAGCATTCCGATGTGTTAGGTACCTACCTTCTAACCCTTAACTCTATTAGGTATAATACTTACTGTCTATTTGTGTACGTATTTGGCTTGAATCGCTCTTTACATATTTAGAATGATATCTTTACCCATCAAATATTCTTTGACGTCTCGTTTATCAATTGAATTCAGAATCAGAGTTCCAAGGGAATAAATATTGCAGAGCGTACGCTCGTCGATCGCTAATCTCTCTCGGCTTGTTCGCAGAACGCATGTAAAACATTGATTTGTGATATCTGATTTTGATATCTGGTATATTTGCTTTTAAATTACGTATATGTTAATTTAAGAAAATATTTTAAAAAAATATACATATTCTGGAATGTATCATGAATACAGTATTCATTTGATGTCCTGAAAACACGCGGCTTTTTAAAATTTAATGCTTTATATAAATACACTGGTATTTAGTTGGTTCCATAAATCTGATAAGGAAATGGGGTGGTAGTGCAATAATGTTATATATACCATTTGAACATTGCTTTTTAATGCATTTTTTCTCAGCTATATAATAAATGACACATAATTAGCTTCTCAGATTGGGTGATATTCCATTTAATTCCGATTTTCAAAAAATAGCATTCGACCAAAACTCTAACCTTTAAGGACATCTAGGCAAATTCATAGAATTGAATTGTTCCATTGAAAAATTTCGCAATTATCATTTCCAGGTATTTTCTCTATTTTTTCTAATGTTGTTGCATCTACTATACTAACAGTTATTATACGTGATGTTCCCTGCGATAGGCTTCCCTACGAAAAAAAACTGGATGAAGGGAAGGATGGGATTCTGGGATGGACTAGTTTTGGTTTACAGATAGGTCCAAGAAAACACTTTCTGGAGCTGGTGCGTACTGTGAGGCCCTGGGACGGGAATTATCCACTCCATTGAGCGAGCAGATTACGGTTTTCCAAGCAAAAATGTTTGCGATCATGATGTGGGTTTGGGAGTCGTTAAGGCTCAGTGTCGGTGGCAGGAAGATTTCCTTTTGATCTGACAGCAAGATCGCACTCATGGCTCTGAGCATGCTTGGTGGTGGTGGACTGCAGGAGCTGGCTGATTGAAATTGCAAATCATAAAAAGGTTACGCTGATCTGGACACCGGGACACTCGGGTGGACCGGGAAACGAAGCCGCGGACTTTGCCAGAGAAAGGCTTTGGAGGGTCGGGTTGAAGAGGTATCTATGGCGGACGGCTCAGGGGATGAGACAGACGAGGCTTCGCGTGGGAATTCTGGAGGTTCACTTATGCGGGCTGGGGGCACAATGGGCCCAATTGGTGATTTAAGTGTGAGGCACGCTAGGGGTCACCCCTCTATAGCGTCGGTATAATGAGTATAAGCCTTGTAATATTGAAAAAATATTGGTTTCTGGAAAAATTATGAACAAAAATAAAGCATAATAATGTTCCAGCAATTTGATGCATTGACGCACTTCTCTCTCTACATACTTGGTCTTAAGTAACATTGGCAGTTTAACTAATTGCCTCATTTGGCCAATGGTCTCATTTAAGCTATAATTAAATTTGGAGTAACTCTTTTCACCCAATTAATTTTAGACCAACTGTTCTTCGGGCGATTTTGTGAGGTGTTGAGGAGGGAGAAATCGGTCTCATTGCTTCACAATAATAAAACTGTAAAAGACCCAAACAGGATTGCAAATCTATTTGTCAACCAATTTCAGGTAATGTATCTTCAAAGAGTGATTTGACTAAAATCCATTTAATTTCTGTCCAGTACTCCTTTCTCCTTGAGCCCACAACACCAGATGCTCATCATATATGCCAACAACACAGGGCAGTATTAATTTAATGGCCCCTAAATACTGGACTAGAATGGATGAGAGGTTAATGTAGTTTCACATAATATTAGTTTCCCATTGATCTGTTTTCAGGAAGCTGTGTTTTCAAGTGAGATTAAATTTGCCAAAGTTATACCTATGTTTAAGAAGATGGAAAGAACTATAGAACTATCTCGTCGTTGTCTACTTTTTCCAAAATTGTTGAGAGTTTTGTACGTTAGGTTTTTGGATTTCATTCGAAATAAAGGCCCCTGATATTTTATTGCTAATGTCAGAGAAGATGGGAATTCGGAGCACACCGAATGACCTTGTCACGTCATCTGGCTAATTGCGAGTCCTTCAAGGCTCCCTTTTGGGGCCCATTCTTTTTTGCAATTTTGTGAATGATGTTTACCTAAAGATGAATATATCACCACTATATCAATTTGCAGGCGACACTTCATATACCATGTTTTCAATTCGCTGCACTTATCCCATAAATCGTCCAAAGGTTGCTCAGAGTGTGCCTAATTGGTGCCATGTAAACAATCTCATTCTAAATAATAGCAAATGCGGCGGTATGAGGGTAAATCTAGGCAAATGGGATGGAAATGTGCATGCGGCTGTGATAGGTGACATCATAACCATGCGCAGTGATCAGGTTCTTTCTAACGCCAGAATATAGGCAACCAATTCCAAATACGTGGTTGCCTATATTCAGGCATCACGCGGCCTAAGGTGGCATAAAATTTTCATGTCGATGATGTCGATACACATCAGTGTCTCGAGTACTAGCAGACTCGCTCAATTTGTTTAATTAGGAAAGAATATTAGTCTATTGATGACTTTCTGGCGTATTTACATCTATTACACCTTCGATTCTTCTGAATTATGCACCCCCTGGTTGACTGATGGTCTGGTTGTCTGGTTTGTGTTGTGTGTCACGAAATTTCAAGTTTTATTGCCATTTTTAGCTTGTTTGTAATTGTAACTTTGTCGTCTGTTAGATATTATTATACAGTGTGTCCACGGATTGAGTTCGCAAGAGGAAAAACTTTTTTATTTGTGGGTTTATGAAAAAAAGGTATTCTATATAAAAACTTCTGCTTATCCTGAAACATCAGTAAATTTTATCATTTTCCTTAATTTGTATACAGGGTGCTCAAAATTTGCGAAAACATTAGGAACGACCAAGAATAAAGTACCTTAATTTTCGAAAGTACGTCAAAAGGGTATTAAAGAAAGTTGTTCCAAAGGAAATTTAGGACCCAAATATAAAGTCACGGCCTCCTACGTATGGTAATTTATTCTTGGTCGTTCCTAATATTTTCGCAAATCTTCAGCACCCTGTATATAAATTAAGGAAAATAATATAATTTTCTGGTGTCTCAGGTTAAACAGGAGTTTTTATGAAGAATACCTTTTTTTCATATACCTACAAATAAAAAAGTTTTTCCTCTTCCGAACTCAATCCGTGCACACTGGCGTGTCGACGGATTGAGTTCGGAAGAGGAAAAACTTTTTTATTTGTGGGTTTATGAAAAAAAGGTATTCTTCATAAAAAATCCTATTTATCCTGAGACATCAGAAAATTATAATATTTTCTTTAATTTATATACAGGGTGCTCAAGATTTGCGAAAATATTAAGAACGACCAAGAATAAATTACTTTAATTTTCGGAAATACGTCAAGAGAGTATTAATAAAAGTTATTCTAAAGGAAATTTGACTATGTTTGCTTTCTAAATTTCCTTTGGAACAACTTTTCTTAACACTCTCTTGACGTATTTCCGAAAATTAAAGTGCTTTATTCTTGGTCGTTCCTAATATTTTCGCAAATCTTGAGCACCCTGTATACAAATTAAGGAAAATAATATGATTTACTGGTGTTTCAGAATAAGCAGGAGTTTTTATAAAGAATGCCTTTTTTTCGTAAACCCACAAATAAAAAAGTTTTTCCTCTTGCGAACTCAATCCGTGGACACACTGTATAATATGCATGCGTGTACTGACCTACTTATATTTGACATTTACTTTAAAAAGTTAAGGACTATTAAATTTAAGGCAATTTCTGGCGTTGTCAATGTTTATCTGTTGAATGTGAACGAGAGCATTATTATTATTATTATTATTATTATTATTATTATTATTATTATTATCATTATAAGCACATTATTTCTAATTCAGTTATAAGTCTTGCGGGGATCCAAGTTGAAATTTTTTGAGACTGCGATATCTTTAAGTTCTTGAGTTCTGTTTATTCAATATCACATAATAATTTTGATCAGCCCTTTGGTATTTTTTGCTTGATTGGAAATTGCAATGTATCTATCGTGCTTTCAGTCTTGACAAGGACAGAGATAGTTACATTCGGGAAAGCATATTTTCAAAATTGAGGGTCGTTTAAGTTGCAATAACTTGCAAAAGGAGACAATTTCGTGTCTCATAAATGCATGTGATAATTTTTTCAGAACCCTATGAAGACGAAACATTCATTTTGTGCAAGAAAATTAATTGAGAACAATAAACCATCATAAAGAATTCTACACAAAATCATTAAGAAAGCCTTATAAGATAACTTTTTAAAACGCAAAATGATTCACCATTTGTCCTTCTTTATAATCCGCAGATTTATGCCATTACAATTTTAATTAAGACTGAAAGTACTGACATCAGTTAAACACCACTGGATACAAATTGGCTCATTTTTAAAAGACTGGAGCTCGCAAAATTGCTATCTCGTGCGAATATCCGATTAATCCAAAAGTGGCAATAAGTAAAAGCGAAAATTAAATGAATGTATCGTGAATTATTTGGGACCATAATTCCCTTATTTATGTGGCGGTTGTAAAATTTAAATACTTATTTATTTTACTGGAATGGTCAAATATTAACTTCTTAGACAAAAATCAACCGTATTTAAAGGTTGGTAGCGTACAGTCTATTAGGAAATATATGCCGAGTGTCCACTGGATATAACTAGATTGGCTGCCGGAATTTAAATAACAATTTTGAGGTGTACGAATAGTTAATTTTAGGGATGTCAATATAATTCAGAAGTTCTGATAAAACCCCTACCTAAAACCAAAATGATCGTATTAAAATGTCACTTCCATTGATTTATTTTGTTAGAGCGTAAATAGAACTAATAATTGAGTATAGTATATACAAGGTTATGATAAAGAAACGCATCAGCCATATGGTATACCGCCCACTTAATCAAGATTCCCTCGGACCGGTCAAATTTATTTTATGAAATGCATTTTTTTTTTAAATAAATATTATACAGGATGGATCATAAAAGTTCTACGTATATCAACTTTAAATTTTTTAATGAAACGGTGGATACGTAGACGAGGGTCAATAGAGTGGCCGCCCAGATCTCCGATCTAGACCCACTTGATGGTTTTGTGAGGTTACGCCAAAAATTTAGTTTATAAATCTAAAACCAACTCGGTAGATACGCTTACGAAGTCTATTCGACGAGTAATACCAGAAATGTCTGCACAAGTAGTACAAAATGTAGGTCGATTAATCTACTGCGGAACAATTGGTGGAGGAAATTTTCAACATCTTATACAATCAATAGTTCTTTTTATAATTTGTCGTTTATCTATTTTGTTTTAAAAGTTGATATTTCGTGAACGGTTGATGATAAGTATAGGGTATGATTTATAGAGAATGTCTAGAATTAATTGTAGGAATGTCAAAAATTTTAAAATATACAGTATGCTCCAGTAAAAAAATTAAAGTTGAAACACGTAGCACATTTATGATCCGCTCAGCATAATTTTTGTTTCCTAAAAAAGAGTATTGCTAAAAAATAAATTTAACGGGTTTGAGCGATTTTTGATTAAATGTGCGGAATCCCATATAAAAGGCTGATCCCTTTCTTTATCATAACCCTGTTTAATATGATTGGCAAAACAAATATCGTTGAAGTATAAAGAATGGAAAGCCACTCTCAATGGAATCCACGCTTCTACATTTGATGCTTTCCATCTTCCTATCTAAGGATGTAAAGAATTCGAATTTTTAGGAAAATTGTATTCCTCGACATGGAAAACTATCAAAACCAGTGGCGGATCTAGAACCTTCGGAGCCCGACGCAAAATCTTTTTTCGGGGCCTTTCATCGTTTTTAACAAGGGGTAGGCTCAAACCAGTTTTCCCATAGATATAAAGGATTCAATTAAAAATTCTAATTATGTAATTCTAATAAGTATATAGTTAATTCGTTTTTAAATTAAAATATGCAAAATATTTTAATAGTTACCTACTAAATTTGTAATAATTAACAACAAACACGACCAACAAAATTAACGGCATTCTTCTCCGCTTGATAGTATGTTATTAATTATAGTCTTTGCTTGAATTATAGTTTAATGCCTTGCCCCTCCAGGCCCACCCGGGTAGTTACGCCACTTAGGTCTAGAACCTAAAGTTATTTCGGAGTAAACTAGAAAAATAATAGCAAACTTCACTCAGCAAATATTATCTTTTAGCTCAACTTGAGCATCTCCGTAATTATTCCCCTTTAAATATGGTTTCCCTAGTGGCGTAGCTACAAATGTGGGCGCCGGGGGGCAAGCCTATCCGCTGGCGCCTAAAACAAACCTATATTTTGTGTATATACGCAAATTATTCCAAAAACAATACATCATAATATTAAACGTATATTTTTGAAGTGAAACTTCTTAACGCGCGCCGGGAGTAAAATTTGAAGGTCGCGATCCCGACACACGGCGGGCGAGCTGGCAGGGAACGGAAAACGGTCACGGACGTTTATTCTAATACTTTTGTTAGTTTAAAAGATAAAAATACGGGATTTTCTGTATTACCTCGTCAAGACATAAGCGAAACTTTTATGAAGAATAGCTTTTTTTTCATTTAGGCCTTCCCTTTTTGTTAATTGAATGATACCTATATTTAAAAAAACTTCTTTTTAACCAAATCCGTTAAGATATGTATAAGGCTAGGGCGTATAATTATTGTGATATCTTTGTTAGTTTACAAGATAAAAATATTAGGTTTGCTCTATTACCTTGTCAAGACATAAGCAAAACTTTTATTTTCATTTAAGCCTTCTCTTTTTGTTAATTGAGTGATATATTAAAAAAAACAACTTTTTAACCAAATTTAATAAGGCTAGGGCGTTTAAGTTTAAGAAGTTTCACTTCACACGCTTTGTTTTATTTACAGGAATATGAATATAAAATATATAAACGGCAACCAACCAACAGGTACATACATATTTAAATATAAACGTAAACTAAAAATCTGTAACCTTAATCAACTAATTAATTAATTAATCTTCCTCGGTTTTGATTTGAATCGACGTAAATTGATCGATTATTTGATTAATTTTTTGGACAAACTCATTTTCTATGCTTAGTAATGGTACTATACGAAACTCTAAAAAGCACATACTTTTTCAAAACCGAAATTTTCAGAATTGTTGTCTTTGAAGTCGCATGTCGCCTTACGCAGCGTTTTTACAAATTTGCATGTACTAAATGCCGCCGCGCCGGGATATATCTTTTTATTCCACGTAGAATAAATAATAAATACTTGACACAAAATGTATTGGTTGAGTAAAAAGTTTAATACATATTTTGTTCTTTGATTGTATTATAATTTAATTAATTTAAAAACTCAGTTAAGCTCATGAGCATTGTTAGCATTAGCATATTTATAAATTCGGAGTGGCGCCTAATTTCTCTTGGCGCC
>MU182271.1:59970-98408 GCA_016904865.1 Pissodes strobi | reverse complement strand
CCCCCCCCCCCCCCTGGCCCACCCGGTAGCTACGCCACTGGGTTTCCCAAAGATACCTACTTAGTGCTAACCTTAATTAGACAACTTACGAAATCTGGCTTTTCTAACAACAGATCTTGGAAGATCAGAGATCTGTTTTTCTAACCAAGCAGAATAACAATGGCGTTTTAGTCCCCAAAAATATATATAGTAGACATTAATCTAGTATGGTTTTAGTTAGATATTGTCTTAAGTTACATAAAAAATAAAAACCAGAAAAACATATATGAAAACCAAAAATATTAGTGTTAAACTGTCCATTCATGTATAAGGCTTATCCATTAAAATTGTGGGCAAATTTTAATTTTCCTTTGGTATAGGGATAAAACATGGAGTTCCCAATTTTTAAAATTAGTAATTACTTAATTTACCAATAATTGATGTGTATAATATAGGATCAGGTTAGAGTTATATGTTTGTAGTGATACCATAGACTATCGACCATTACTAACAATCGCCTATTGTTAAGCCCTTTAGGCTTTATGCACTCTGAAAGATCTTTGCCCTTTGCCCTTGTATTGATATTCAGCCTGTTGCTGTTCTGTGGTGTCCGTTATCACGCCTAAATATATTTAACGGACCTACCTTCATCACCATGGACTGATACTCAGATCAGTTTGCGAGGAGAGAGTGTTTTATCAAACCAAGGATAGTCGACTTAAACGGCTTCCCATCCCATCTGATCATGTGTGTACATATTAAAGACATATAGGAATCGAAAATCACCTACCATATGCCACAGTTGCAGACAAACAGATCTAACTCATTTTCCCCTGATAACTACTAGCAATCTAATTGCAATCTAATTAAAGACCTTGATAACTTTTTAATAGACTCGAAAGCGGTCTTTGGAAGTTTATATTCGGAAATCCCGTCCATTTACCAAGACAAGTTAACAAGCTCTTATCGACTGGCGGGCTGGAGTGTAGTCGACCAATCGGTTGGCTAAGGCTGGAGCACAGTTTATACCGTACCGAATTACGGTATAAACTGTGGCTGGAGTTTAGAACTGGAGCACCAAGACCGCGTGACGACACCCGAGACCCGAATCACCCCAAGTCGCTTCTAATAAATAGTATAAGTTTTGTCTGCCCACTGGGGCGGTTACGAAGGTCACAGATCAGTTAAATATTTTCTAAAATATTTGTGTTATTCCACATAGCTTCTTTAGCAGGTGCGCCTATATTAGAATGACAGGATATGGCATATTGATGACTTAGCTAGGGAATATCAGTAAGTGGTCGCTTACAACATATATTATTGTTGTAGGTATTGATTCATAATTATTATTTTTCAAGTTCTTTTGCCTTATACCTAGAGCAGTAGGTGCTTAAGTGCTAGAGCATTATATTTTTAGCCATGACTGATGAGTAAAATTTTAATGAATAATGATATATTAGTTCTAGCCCAACTATGTTTTTAGCGGGAATATTTAATTGTAGAATTTGCCTTAAATTTTTTCGTCGATGACATTCAGTTTTAAGGGCCAATAACTAATCAATCGTCGAAAATAATAATAAAAAAAAAACATTTCCGAACTACTACTAGCCAAATACAGATGATTTTAAATCTAGGAAAAATATCTAGCATTTCATGTTAGCTCACTGGTCGTTTAATTTGAATTACCATGAAAATTGCTTGGCATAAATAGCAATTTGCTTGATGTTTTTCAAATAACGAAAAAAACAAGTGGGAAATATGTTGGATTGAATATGTAGAATACAGAAGTCGAGTAGGTACTACCCAATATTAATTATTTCACTCTATTAACAAATTAAAAAATGTTCGACAGCTCGCCAAACAAAACGAATTTAAAAAATAAGAACCTCGAGTACCACGGAATACCTATACCCAAATAAGGATACTAAATTACAAGTACCCACCGTATATAATATTCTCGTGCCATCGAAGACACTCTTAACAATGCGAGTTTGCATAATTTAAGAGGCATAGATGGTTTTTCTTTGCTTATGCTTATATATTTCAGAAACTTATGTGCAGCTTGTAAAGTTATGTATCATTGATAGGAATATTATTTAACAATCATGAGTGTTTTATTGCAGGAAAATTAATTGTATTGCTTGGTCTTTAATAGAAAAGTTTTAAAGGGTGATGGCAAAGCTTATTTTGGGTCTATCAGAACAAATATACTTTTATACAAAATGTCACGGTTTTTGGATATATCTGAAAAATAGTTGAATTTGTCCGGATACATATTATTTTTTATGGTATTATATGATTTAGGTTTTCCTATTTTTTTACACTTCTATTATAGCGTTTATTGGCACAATGTAGAAAGAATGCTGATATATTAATATAAAAAAATATATTGGTCAATTCATGACTTGAAATCCAGTGGGTCAAATTTATTTTTTCATTCTAAGCAAAACTTTTATCAAAAATAGCCCTGATTCAAAAGAATCAGACAGTTGTAACAACTTCTCTGCTACATATCCTTTCCAATAGCATTTCAAATTATGACAAAATTTAGTAAAAAAAAAATGAAAAAGGAAATATTCAAGACACAATTTAAAGATTTCTTTTTTATTACTTTCATTTTCAGTTCAATTGTAACTGAAGAAGCCAATAATTAATTTATTTCATTTTCAAAATGAGAACCTTTATTTCTAATGCATTAATGTACCATATTTCAAATTTGGGTAGTAGCGACGTCTAACGTCATTTCTTCCTGTCGGTAATTCTCCTTATAAAGTGGCCACGCTCGATAATTTCACCCTCATATACTTCTTCTTCTTCTATTCTTTCATTCGATCCCAGACAGGAAAACCACGCAGTCAAGTCTGGAGACATCCGAACGAATTTTTAGATCAATATTCTTGTAAATACTTTTTATCTTACTTTAGTATGTTACAGTTATAAAAATGTATTATAATATTTGTAAACACACTCACTGTCGTATATATATATATATATATATATATATATACATATATAATATATGCACGCAGACGTTCCAAACTTATAAAGACGAAGATCCGCATGTTGAAGAACCCAACTATTTATTAATTTGCAGAAAATAGGCACTAATCTCAAATTATCATATATTGAAACGCGGCGCCGTCGGCAGGGCTGTCCTTACCCGGGGGTGCAAGGGGTGCGTGGCACCCGGGCGCAAAATCTTAGGAGGCGCCGAGCGCCCTATATCATAAGTATATCATAAGTATAATTAAATCAGTTTTGAAAATTACTTAGCAAACATCTATGATAAAAATACACATCAAGAAATTTTCAGCATAAAATTCAATTAAATAATTCCAAGAATTAAATAAGGCCGCAAATTTAAAAAGAATTGTCGGCTATAAAACGGCGGCCTTTAAAATTCGCAGCCCCGTCTGTTTAAACCGCTTTGCGCTTTGCGAATAGAAATAAAAACGTTTTAAATCACTTTATTTTTTATAGCTGCAGAGAGAATACATATAGTTTGGCATATACATACCTATTTTTATTTATCTAATATTAAAAAGTTTTTTTTTTATTTTCGTAATACTGTAGTAGCATTTTTATATAATATATAGTTTTGTGTAAGCTAAGTGGCTAAGGTGTTTGTGAGAAATTATTGTTTTGTGAAATTCAATTTAACATTAAACATTTTCAAGGTAAGTTTTTTAAAATTTTTTTTTAAATATATTACGGTATATTAGGCAATTAGGCATCACAGATACTTACGTTTAGAACTTTTCGGCTATTTTGACAATTAAATATTAGTTGAAATTCCAGTACAAGCAATTATTATTAGTTATTATAGGTACAATAATATAGGTACCTAAAGTTATATAAAATAGGTATGTTCAAAATCGCAAAATATGTATTCTTTTTGTTTAAAGGAAACTTTGGTACGAAACTCGTTTGTAAGTTACCCCGAATACTTAGATACAATTATTTTTCTTTGATCCCTACGCAAAAATTTTACTTTTTTTTATTTTAATAAATTATACTAATTACAATGATATATTATCGAGTATATTATAATAAATATACAGTGCTCTTATCTGAAAACGAACCACCCTAAATAACTCTTTAATTTTGAAGGTTATAAAGAATCGCTGAAACACGTCAACAATAATTATTTCGAAGGGGAAATCTTTTGACATGAAAATGACAGCTTCCACGTCACTGTCAAAGCCCCATTAAGCACCAACTTTTGAATTTCTAATGGCATGATACCATGTGTGACACCTCCTTAAAGAAGCAATTTCATCGGCTATCCATTACCGTATTCAGAAATTTAAATATTTACCACAGCAGCAGCAGGCGAAAGGTCATTTTCAAAATTAAAATTAATAAAAAATTATTTACAATCAACGATGACCCAAGATAGATTAACAAATTTGGCCATAATAAGTATTGCATTCAAAATAGATTTTAAAACAGAGAATATTATTAAAAATTTTGCCAATTTAAAAGCACGGAGAATTGAATTTAAATGATATACTCGTAGCTCGTAGTTATTAGAATGTAGGGTTGTCATATTTTGTAATATTTGTAATATTTAAAATGATACACCACTATGTTATATAGAATATAAATTTTGTATTATAAAATAAAATTTGAAAAGAAAAACGAAAAAAAATACTTTTGCTGGTTTTCGCACCCCGGCGCCTAATCTAGACAAGACGGCCCTGGCCGTCGGCGAAGGGTAGAAAAGCCCAACGCCCCAATGTGTAGGAGTAGGTAGTTCGTAGTATTACGAGGAAAGTATCAGCGATAACCATCGATGCTAATTGAGTCAGAAAAAGCCGAAGAATATCACATTTCTAATGCATCCGAAAAGCCGACAGAGTTGGGTGTTTTTATCGTCATTAATTATCAAAATTGTACCTTTATAGCTTTGACGTGGTTAATAATAAAAGTTATTATTTTTATTATTATTTTACGTCAGGTGATAAAGAAGGAAATACTATCTGAATTCGAGAGAAGGGTCAAATAACTGTCAAAAAACGCAACTCAACAGCAAAAACCTTTTTAGAGCAATCAACAGTTACGACTATTCGGTGCTTGGATTGCTTTTGGCATTGTCCCTGAATTCAAGAGTTACAATGCATCTTGCCAACAAAGGCACAAAACCACCACCCTAAAAGCGCGGTATAGAAAGAAAAACCCCTCCTCAACAGGACGGGGAAAGAGGGCTAATAGGCGTTGTTCACCTGTGGCATCATCAGATCACTAATTTGCGAAATTACTTTTTAACACTGATGAGACGACTCTCCTGCTTTTGTGCCAGTGCGAATGCCCTGATCCGTAGCACACCACGGGAGTAGAAAAGTTGCAGAGATTGCGAGAGAAAAATAGCTTCTTAGGAGGCATCCGAATGAGCTTATGCAAGAATATGTCGACAGATGTGCGTCGAACATTGGCTCTTTATTAGCAATTCAAAATCAGGTGGTTTCAACAAGAAACTACTTGAAATACAGCGTCGAGCGATAAGTGCAGTAATGGACGAAAAATCAACGGAGACCATTCAAGACGTGACTGCATGATGTCAGCTTTTCTGTGCAACGGAATAAAAGGATAGTTATGATAATGTTGCCAAGATTATTCATCAGGACCTAGACACTAGGCAGCATTCTGCGGCTCCTTACTCAAGATTGAGTTATTATTCTTCTTATTACAAATATAAATCTCAAATAGTTCCGGAAAACTGTGACTTTCAACTCTACTGGGTTCGTATAACTGACAACAAATCCTCCAAGGTTGCAACTTTTGTGGAAGTATCTGTACCCAACACCCAAAATCTGCTCGGAAAGAACGCCGTGAGAGTTAGAGGTCAAAATGAAGAGGCAGTAGCAGGAAGCAGGTGAATCGCGTCGAAACTGTGCAAATAATAACTTCATCATATGGAGTTGAAAAGGCTGCAAGATAATATTAAATAGTTAAGGCTCATTAAAAACTTCAACAAGCCAATTCAAAAAGCTGTTATGCTTTTGACCCGCGAGAATTATTCGGAAGTTCATCGGAAACATCAGAAGTGCCATCCCAAAGGTGTCCACAGCAAGAAAAGGGTCCCAGCAGAGCTTAATTAGTATCTCTGATACTTAACCCATCTGGGATTGGGCGATTTTTCCTCTTTAGAGGAAATACGAGTGCCGAAAAACATGCGATCGAAATAATGAAAATAATAACTCCGCAGAGGGTGGTTATCTCAATAGCTACTGAGGGAGTGACGACCCAACGGGTTCCAGTTACCTGGCAGTAGGGTAAAAATATAGCATCTCATAGCCCACCATCCATGAAAATTATGCAAACAAGAAGAATCAGAAAGGGAAACAAGTTTATCAATCTGGGGCGGTTGCAATCCAACTATGAGAAACACACTTCCGAACTTACACTTTTAGAAAGACACAAAAATATTAATAGACTAGATGAGCAGATAATTTATTGCCGAATACCTAGACACCACAAACACACTAGAAGACATTCAAACAGTGATATGTACGGTATAGCCTCAGCATATATAACAAACAGAAAACTGCAGAACACAAAAACAACAAGCACATCTAGATGGCAAAGGAGAATTGAAAACAATGCAGTAAATATGAGAGCAAAGATAAGAAGGTTAACGTAGTTTATTAAAAATATTAAAACACATTGAAAATATAACATAAAATAAAGAGCAAACAGTTAGGAATTCTTTAGCCATCCTGAAACAAAAAATTGACAGTATACTCAGCACGTTTACGCAGATACAAAGAATCTAACGACAAAAAAAAATGATAACGCCCTCTACAGCCGCAACCGAAGACATTAAGGTAATACCTCCCAGGTAGAAAAGAAATCTCCAAAATCTGGGAAAGATTATGGTCAAAACCCATACAACATAATATTACTGCATCATGAATTAAAGAGGAAGAAAAAAAACAAGAAGAGATAAAACAGCAATCAGAATACAAAATAGCAACAGAGGAATTTGCCAAACATTATAAAAAGGAATATGGCCAAAACCCATACAACATAATAGAACTGCATTATGGATTAAATAAGAAGAAAAAAGACAAAAAGTGATAAAACAATAATCAGAATACAAAATAACAACAAATGAACTGGCAAACATTATAAAAAGGAATATATAGTAGGTACTGCATCATGGATTAAAGAAGAAGAAAAAAGAGAAGAAGGGACAAAACAACAGTCAGAATACAAAATAACAAGAGAAGAACTGGCAAACAGTTTAAAAACACACATAACTTGACATGCCCAGGAACATATCAAATAGAAAACTTTTATAATAAATGGTAAACATCGATATATAAACTCCTAACTACTCAAATAAATATAGTAATAGAAAACACATAATTATTACAACAATTTCTAACAGAAGGAAGCACAGTATATAACCGAAAAACCACAATACAGAAAATGCAGCTAAGTATCGACCAGTTCGCAGGCATTCTGTTAAATATGCAGGGAAGAAGATCAACACCTTCAAAAATATAAAGAAATTTCGGAAGAGCAAAAAGGCTGTAGGAGAAAAGGTCAAGGATGTAAGGAACAGCTAATAATAGACTGAGAAGGAGATAAACAGTAATAAATGACTTGTTCAGGAAATGTCATCAACACCAGTAAATAATTGCACATGTCATAGAACCCAAACTAGCGGGCACAGAATACACAGAAAGACACAACATAGCAGCGCAAATAATAATACACCAGGCATTAGTAGTTAAATTTAACTTGATATCAACAGAAGCAAAATATTAAAATTACACACTGAACAGTATATTAGGAAATAGTGGGTCCAAGCTGTAATACGATATAACCATACACAATTCAACTAATAAAACTATATCACACAACAGACCAGATCTCACATCACTCGATAAAAAGAATAAGATCACATATCAAATGGATGCAGATACCAACAGATAACAATGTCAGCAAAAAATACATTCCATTTATAATATCCACAACATGCATCACATATAAAGAGAGAACAAATGACAAATAATCATAATTGTAATAATAATAATAATAATAAATGCAATTAATTTTACTGTCGAACACAACCAGTTTTAGAGGAATACTTTTTCTACGTCAATATTGAATCAAGGCACTGAAAGCTTGCATGAAAACCAGGCTTAATTATTATGACATGCCAGATGTCAGAACTGACAACTTATCAAAATTCCTTTAACAAAGCAATAATTCCCTTGTGAACTAATAAAAAGGATTCAACTAAAATAAGAAGACATTCCATAAACATTTTTTTTAAATAGCTAAAGCAGAGAAACAAAAACATAATATTTGCTAAAAGCCTCACGTATGTATCCTATAATATATTAAATTTATTCTAAAACTGATTGGTTTTCGTTAAGAAAAATCAAGTAACGAAACCGTTAAATCATTTTAAAACAGCTGCGCCATCCCAGTTGTTACAGAAACGGATTGACAAATACACAACAAACAAACAGTTCTTTGTTACAAAACTCAACAATCGATCAGAAACAAATAGCAAACCTGAGTAAATGAATTGTTGTATCGAGAATCCTGACAATATTTTAAGTACTAATAGTAATAGGGTATTTTGCCCTATTTTAATACAAAAGAAAATTCCGCGTCCACCCAACGCCTTTATGTTGTACGCTAATGAGCACAGAAAAACCTTAGCCCATTTATATCCAGCAGATTCCAACAAAGAAATAAGCAGACGCCTTGGACAAACGTGGAAAGATTTGAGTTTACATGCAAAGAACACGTATTTCCAGAAAGCCAAAGATATTGATGAAGAACACAAACGCAAGTATCCTGGTTATGTTTATAATCCCAAAGACGCTCGTATGAGAAAAGCTATTCGTAGTACTTTAAGAGACAGATCTATTGGTGCATCCCCAATGCTTCCTCGTCCCGGCATACGTAGAGCAAATACGGTAAATTCTGTCGATTTCTACCAAAACCTTATTATGGCCAACCCTTTAACCCAGTTCGAGAAGCAGAGCCCAATGTGGAATGGTTTATGCGATTTATCTGCTACAGGTCAGTTTTCTGTTCATAGTGAAAACATAACCTGCTTTTCGGTCAATGAAGCTAATCAGTCTAGTATCTTAGCTTCTTCAGAGAAAACTACTACTATGACATTAGACACTAGGACTAAGGAAAATGATGCAGTCGGTGCTACTACACATATATATGAAGCTCCTATAGCCCTTGATGCCTTGCCAATGAACCTTATTGAAGGCAGTGAAGAAGAACGAACGCTTTTTGAGAAAGAAAAATCAAGCTTAGAAGCAGCTGAAAATTACACGAGAGTTGGAAAGTACGAAGAATGTATGAAAAGCAGTTATTTGCCAATTTCTAGCACGAAATTTACTAGAGATCCAGAACTATTTACCAATAATGCAGACTATCATAAAGAATATATTATCAAGTATTTTAATCATATTCCGGATTATGAGACTTATAACGTTACTACTGAAGATGGAATAACATTTCCTTACGTTACTATACCTAATCTTATAGTTAGGCAAAATGTTGGTGGAGTTTCATACATCTAAATGTAAAGTTTAGGTCTTGTACTTATTGATTTGTTGTTCGGTTATTTTTTTAAAAGGAATAAGTATATTAGGTGTTTGTAGATTAAAATATTGTGAACTAATTTATTTCTCATTTCATTTTTATGAAGGAAAATTATATATGTTGGTTCTAGACTTTAGAATAGAAAGATGATGAATGTGTTTGTATGATATGCTTATTTTTTAAATGCAAAAAATAATATGTGTAAAACATTACAAATATAAATTGTTGCAATTTTGTGTCGTATAGTAGAAATAGCATGTGTAAAAGAATACATTGAAATAAAAATAAATGGGGACGAAGCTCTTTTTCACGCAAAAACCTAATTTTTAAAGTCACTTAATTATCATAATATAAACTTGCACTAAAACATCATAAACTTGCAGAAATTACAAAAACCAATCCACAAAGCCCTTATTTATCAATTTTACCATACAAATCGAAATCACGGCACATAGATGTTATATGTGCCGTGTCGAAATTATATGGTAATCATTACAATTGAACAAATCAACCTAAAGTATAATATTATGTGACAACACTGTCGCGTATCATCGATTTAATTTTGTGTCACAATAAAAAGGGGCAAGTGTACATACAAGTAATTGCAAAAATTATTTTTACGTTTAAAATGGATATTTTTTGCAAAAGGCGTAAAATGCTGCTTTGACGCCCGCGGCTGAAAACTGTAGAAGAAGCAGAGAATGTTCTCTGGTAGAAGTACTTTTTGTCATAGGTGCCAGCAATATTTTTTGTGCGACAAATGACAAATCATCATCACATTTAGCATTTTTCCCAAATTGTAAATATCATTTTCGTTGACCTTGTATACAATTTTTTTGCTGGTGTTAGCTTAGGGTCATTAGCTATTTTTCCACTCTAGGAAGAAAGAAAGAAAGTACCATTTTACGACTGGTCACGTAAAAACAAATTTTATGTGTATATCTAGTTCCTAACATATTATTTTTTTTAATTTTCATGTGCAACGGTTATCCATAAAAAGCAGTTTTTACAAAAATAAATGCGGATGGTAATTAGGTCAGGGTCAATCAAAGTTTTTAACTTTTCAGGTAAAATGGAAATAAACTAAGAATTTACAAAAAAAAGACTATTTTCGAACACCTTTCTATAATGAAAAAAAATCCTAAACATTTAAACAGATATTTTTTTATCTACACAGGGTCTCCGAAAATTTCGAAAACTAAAGCAAATAACTCAGGTTAACACCAATTAACTAAAGTAAACGAAAATAACTAAAGCTAAGCAAATTTAAACCCATACTAACCGAAACTAACTCAAACTAATCTAAACTAACCCAAACTAAAGTTTAACGTGACATTCTATCGATTTCCGAATTTTAATTTGACAAAACAGTTATTTTAATATTTAGCCATATGCCAGGTAGCGTGAAAAAGTAAAGACAGAAGGGGAGAGAGTTATGCGTCGTATACTAATTCACTGTGCAAGCAACGAAGTTTAAATTCCTTCTGGTGTGTGGTCTACAAGTCCACTTATTTATTTTTTTTTTAAATGGGTGTTTTTATTGTGTCATGATTATAATAATTGAGGAGCAGATTACTGAAATGAGTTATGGCCAAAAAAGTTTCATCTTAGAGAGACCGCCACAGTATACTACTAACATCAAAGTATCGTATAAACAACATTACGAAATTCTAAATAAGTGCAAAGTGCTTAAATGATCAAAACGGCTTTTGTCCATGCATCGATTTTGAATGTCCACACATATAATTCTGCATTACAACGTCTTGTTTTAGAGTCGGTATTATTAATTTTGGGACGCACTGTACCTGGAGAGTAAACTGGTGAACGCGTGACGAAAACATGTGTGATATCGTTGGCTGAGAATTCAGTCAACGGTGATATGGTAAGGCGACCGTTATAAATTATAAGACGCGAACGTTATAAGAGAGGTCTACCCACAATTCAAATAAAGCATGGAATAGCCATCTTTTATCTTTGTCTTTTCCATGCCATCCGCGGTGATCTCGCTTATCTTTCTCTGACAAGAATCGATCGTTCAACGGACCGGGGTTTGCGAATTTGTGTAAAATGACAATATCTTATTATTTAATAGAAATATGTGGTAAAATAAGGGGAGAGAGAGTTATACGTCGTATACATAATACAATGTGCAGGCCTGTAGGCTATTCTCCGTTTCTGTTTTGCATGGATGAAGCTTCATGTATGTTTTGTGGTCCACAAGCACACTCAATTTTTTATTTAGTATACTCTTCATGAAGTCAGTCAACTTTTAATTTTTCAAAGGGTATGTTAGAATTATTAGTTATTTCTAGGAGGCTTTAACTTTTGTACTTTTTTAGTTGGCATAGGCTTCTAGGTTTTGGCATAGTTTGCCGTCAAAGAATATTAGTTCGTAAAGTTCACTTTTTGAAAAGATTGTGTTTCGCTGCATATTGTATCCAATATGTGTAAATCTGTAAGCTGAATCTAGAAACATGTTGCTATTCACGGTAACTTCAAATATTTTCATAAAAAAGTAATTCATACCATAACGTAATTTCTTTCACATATAATTTTCATCCCAATAACTTTTGTGCATTTAAAAAGCCTTATCGCGAGTAACTATTCTATGCAATAAATTTCTATATCCGGTAAAATTTTTCCTTCATCAAAAAACCAAATTTTAGAATCATTCCCCTAACTCTAATTGGGGTACTTGAAGGCTGTTTGAAATTTCAGTTGGCACAATGCACAACAAAAAACATATCTATATAAGTAAGTACCTTAAATAAGTAATAATAACATACAAACCTTAAATAACGTAATTTGAAATTAAAAGTACATTGCTAAATTTCGCAGCTAATTGAAAGCATAGCAAGTCCAAGGGAAAGAAAGAGAAGGATTCTCAATGGAAAAGGGAGCCCCAGGGAACGACCGGACAAGTCAGTATATTATATATTCTCCTAAAGTATATGAACAAGCATGCAGGCAGGCAAAGGCTGTCTAACAATAATAATTTAACATGCCTTCTTTATAATATTCTTGTCCTTAGGTTTATATTTAGAGCGATACTAGAATAGTTTTTTCTTGTTTCCATTTTATTTTTATTGTAATTCCTTCTAGTAACTCTTTTATTATTATTGCAAAAATAAATTAGCAACTTAAATATAAATATATTTATATAAATAATAATTATATAAAATAATTTGTCATTCACTTGACGTCAGAAACATGCAAATATAGCTAAGGATTTGTGCATGAATCTAGAACGATTTCAGCACAGACATTTCATCATATTGCCATACTATAGATTTTATTTCATGAAAACAAATTTTCGAAAAAAGACATGTTGTTTAATGTTATTATATTATATTAAAATCATTACATCATTTGTAATTCTACAAGATTTGTGAAAATATTCATTGCTCTGGGCTAAGATGTTTTGCAGGTTTTGAGGAAGGATATAACAAATTCGTCGGCCTTCAATGGTAGCACGTATAAGACGATTAATTATTCAATATCCGCATGTGGATACTCGGTTTTAACTATAAAGTTCTAAGAAGTTTAAATCGAGATACGTGTCAAAAATATCTTAAATTAATGGCACAACTATTTTAACATTTATTTGTTGAAGATCAAATCTTATAAAGCTAGTAATGCGCTTATCCAAGTTAATGACAAATAACTTTCACCAAAGTTATTATATGTACAATTTATTTGATCAAGACGAAATTTGACGGCACCGTTTTCACTTGTGAATTTCGTTGACGCCAATGACGTTTCTAAAATATTACCAACTGGCAACTTACCACATTTTTAGGTTGCTTAAAACTGGATATTTGGATATTTTGATTTCATTATCGTGTTGTCATATAAATAACGAAACGTCCAGCTTTAAAAGGGAAAAAAATTGCAGCTCTAGCTATAATATTGATGCAGCTGCTTTAATAATAATACAATCAGATCGTGATAAAGTTGCAAGTAGATGGTGGGTTCGGGTTCAAAAATACATATATATGGGCGCTGGGATTACCAAATTTTGAATTTGAGCTAGATCCAGAACAATTCAATTTTTTTACAAATGAAAAGCTTTGATAAATTACTTAATCTACAACAATTTCGCATAGACATACATATGTATACAAATCTTACCCTATGTAAGACTATTTTTTGCACTGTAATACTCAAGGGGCGTCCATCAATAACACAGCTCACGCGTGCGAGATACATCAATAACTTATTGTTGAGACGGTTTGGCTACATACGGTAAAAACCTCTTATAACCCTCTCTAACCCAAACTAACCCCTCGGCATTGCTTGGCAGATCTCAACCTGCTCCATAATAAATAAACAAATTAATGCATATCGAATATATTCTTCAGAAACCAACTACTACTGCAGAGTGGCTTAATATAGTAAATAACTTTAAGATAACCTGGAATGTCCCTAATGTTATTGGTAGTCTTGATGGAATGCAAAAGCATATTTTGTTTCGAGCACCAATAGTAGCAGGATCAACATATTTCAATTATAAATGGTAACACAGCATTGTTCTTTTAGCTTTAATCGACGCTAAATTCAATTTTACATACCTATAAGGACGTTGGTATTAATGGTCGGGTATCAGACGTAGGAGTATTCCGACAACCGACCTTAGCAAAATCAATAGCTAGAAGTCATTATTTAAATATTCCAGAAGATAGGAGTTTACCAGGTAGAAACACACCCGTTCCATATAAAATTTTCGCAGATGCTGCACTTCCTCCTTCTGACAACATATTAAATCCTCATTCTTTTAAGAATATGACTAATGACCAGCACACATTCAACTATCGTTTAAGTAGAGGTAGACGAGTAGCTGAAAATTCGTTTGGGATTTTCGCAAATAGAGTTAGAGCCTTTGTTCTTAATTACCATTAATTTGGGTCCAGAAAGAGTGCAGTGCGTGTAACTTTAATCTGTGTTGCCATGCACAATTTCTTAGCAGCTGAGAACCCTGCTTATATCCAAAAGTATAATGCATTTAGATTTGGTTTTCATCGACAAGTCGATATAGAGCAAAAAGTGCCTGCATTAGTGTTGGGGAGGAATTAAAAACCTATCTTGTCAATGATGGAGCTATACCTTTGCAAAACCACAGAATTTAAGCCATTAAAGGCATACAGTTTTTTATTTATTTAAATAATGGCATCTATTTCATTAATATGATTAATTCACAATCAACATTTTGGAACATTATTTACAATATCCTATCAGTAAAGATATTCTTAAGATTATTTACAAAATACGGTTCTAATATCCCATCTTCATCCAGGACACCATTGCAGCCATTTATGATTTTTAGTATTAAACTGGTATGTATCGTTTCATTAATAATTTATTTCAGCGCTGCAGTCATCATTCTAAAACAACAATATATTATTGTGCAACAAATGAGATTTTTTTATTTTTGATTTCTCAGAAACCTTTAAAAGTTGGTGCAAGATTCAGTACTATATTAGATGCACTTAGAATGGCTTCAAATCAAATAGAATAGAAGCTAGGGAAAAATATATAAATAACGTTTAAGAGAAGAGTGCCCTTATTTTGGAAAATACAGTAAAATGTTATTGAGGAGAGTTATTCAAAATTATGCCCAAATATAAAGTTGCGGCCTTCTATTTCATTGAAAAACTCTTATTACCTCTGTAAAAGTATTATTTACCCGCATTTTTATCCTAGGGATAGATATCCATTGCAACAGGTTAGCGACACACTAACACCTAACCCTAAACCTGGACAAATTGCGATACGCAAATTAGTTATTTTTGTTACAAGTACCTAAAATGGAGTTTTTCAGGACGAATCATTGCTGTTTCCAGCAGATGAGTCCTGAAAAACTTCATTTAGGTACGTATCGTGTAACAAACACTATTTTTTGTCATACGCTCCCAAAATTTAATTTTTATTTATAAGCTTTTTGCAATTCTTCAGAACACCTAAATTTGCAAATTTACCATAATTTTTGAAATCATAATGTACGACAAAGTTAGCTTAGAATTTGATATCGTAGCAACTATTTGACAATTTTGTCATGTCAAATCAGACGGGACAAATTTCCGGGGCCCGTATGCTTTTGGGGGCCCGGAGGCCGGGCTTCTATTCAACAATAAAAAAACTGCATCAATATTATTGCATTGCATCTCACCTCCTGCCTTCTGTATCTCAGTTACTAATTAAGTAATTTTTATTTAAACAGATAGAGTGTGCACTGCAATGAGAAAAATATTTAAATCCTAACTAAATTACTAACAGAAGACGGGAGGTGAGCATGCAAAAAGTTTTTTTTTTTGCAATTTTTATTTGTTAACATATTGCCCTTAATTCTGGGATCGAAATTGTTGGGTCGAAATATGGAAAAAAAAATCCTATAAATGTTTGTAAAAAATCATTTTGTTTGTGAGATGCACGCAGGGAAAGTTAGAACGTATTCGCTATTTAACACGCCGCATTGTATGTAAGTGAATAAGAATGTGAAAAAGCAGTAACATTTTTAAAGAAAATTATACTCATAATTACAAAAATCTAATTTGGATTTTAAACAAATTAGACAAATGTCTATACATTTCTCCAAGCGTTCTTGCATATAGACCGGGACATAGTGACCTATTTTTGGATATGTTTTTGGCCAGTAAGCCCTTTGGAGGATATAATAATAGGCATATTCGGATGTTATAAAGTGAGGATATTAAAAACTATAAAAATAAAAAATTGGTTAAATGGATAACCTTATTTAATTGGTAGTTCAATTCTGAATGAATTAGTCTTAATGAGTTTATAATTCATAATAATGAATTTTATTTATCTTTTTAATTTTCGACATGTTGTCAAAAAGCCAAAAAGTTTTATTTTAAAAAACGGCTGATTTTATGTAATTTTTAAATTTTAAATTTTTGTTTGTACCTACTATATGTTTTCGACAAATTATAGTACAGAGTTCAACAGTCGCCCTTGTATTACGCTGTGTAATTTGGTTGTTGTTTTTTAATTGTTCTTTGTTGTCTGTATACTGTTCATTGTAATTCGCAATATTATCTATTTTAATCCTGTTATGAGATATGAATGTTAAGTGTAGGAGAGAAAAGCACAATATTTTTGGTAAGTTTCAGGAATTTTTTATTTTCTTTTAACGAAAAATACTGATTTCTATGACATACAGATGCATTACATATTTTATCATTAGAAACTCTTTCTGTTATTTCATTTCGTTAACCCGTTGTTTTTTGTTTTGTGTGTTGTATTGTATTTTATTAAAATCAAAAAATTGAAAGGTTTTGTTTTTGGGCTTAAGGCCCTTGTTTTGATTTTTTTTACCAAATTGTAAAATTGAACTATATATTCTAAAAGTAGCTTTCTCCTCTTAACAGAGCCCCGATGATAAGTTAATATAATTCGAAACGTTGGCAAGAAATATTAATTGGTTTTCTTGATACCCGACCAATAATCCTACAAACACTACTTAAATTATACATTTTGGTCACCATCTTTACTGGTTTTTTCAAAATATCTCGACAACAAAAAAATATGGAATCCTTATTAAAGCAGCATTGAACTAGAAATTAAATAGCATACAACTTTCTCCATTAAACCTATTTTCTAGCACTTATAGTTTTCAAGTTACCAATCCTATAATGAGTGGAGAAAAGTACACTTTACCACACTCGAGTAGGTAAAATTGTTAGCGAATTTGTCATTTGTTGAGAAATGAATAAAACTGATGTGCAGTTCTTCAATGAGCAATAATAATTTTGGTTTATTTCAAAGCCCAGCTAACACTTAGAATCGATTTTTATAGAAGGACGTAAAATCCAGTGACTGATTTATATATATTTTCAAACTTATGAAATTTTATTATTTGAAAATATTCTACAAAAAAATTGTCAGAGTAACTACATCAGATTATCAAGAGATATAGATATTTACATTTTAACCCAATTATGGGCAAGCATGTATTAAAAAATTGAATGCCTGTTTAAATAAAATAGTTCTTGTGTTAACGCCGTAATTTATAACTGTAAATACACAGGATGTTTCAATATTACACGGACAAACTTAAACAAGTGATTCCTTAACTCGAAATGTTTTTTGAGTTTTTCTACTGAAAAAAAATACCTGATTTACTAGTTAAAATATGTCGTTGTGGAACTTAATATTGAAAAACCAAAAATTTCATACTGGCAAATACTATCCCTTTCTTTAAACCTTTATTTACTTTAAAAGACTTGAAAAACTTTTTTAATTTTCTTTGTAAATCGTCTCCAGTAAAAATCTACCAAAAAAAGTGCAACACTTGCAAGAGTCTTGCAGTAAGACCAAGACCAAGACTGGACCCTGCAAGACCAAGACCAAGACCAAGGCCACTTATTAGACTGCAAGACCAACACCAAGACTATATATGCAAGACCAAGACCAAGACTAACCCGGTTTTGGTCTTGCATTTGCTCATCACCATAGCCGGCTTAAATATATAAATTTTATTTTAATTAAGTTTTCATTTTTATGTATGTCAATAAATAATTATTTACAATTTAACTTTAAAAAATGTTTTTTTTTATTAATTTTCCCAATTTGAAATGGGATAGGCAGGACAAGTGCGTCACAAAACCTGCTTTCAAATTATTACAATATGGTCTAGACAAATTTTGTGAAAATGCTATAGATAGGCGATTATTATTGTGAAGTTTTGTACACATTCCAAAAACTGATGAGTGCGACACTCTTCCATCCTCCACATCTCAGATATGGCTGGAAATTTAAGGCTTTATGCCTATATTTTTTGGAGCCTCAAAATGAACATTATTTGGCGTGGTACGTGAGAAAATTTTCTGCCTCCAGCGGGCTTCCACCTTTTGTATTGATGATAGACAGTATAGGGGCCCAAAAAGCTGAAGAGTCCCGGGGCTCGTTTCGGCTTTCGGCGGCCCTGGTCATATGACAACCATGCAGGTACCTAAACGAATAAGTAGTCGTATATTTGGCTTGGCGCTAGTATCCTAGATGTGGGATTAAAGGTGAAATAACTGACTTTATTCGACCTGTATCTGTTACATGTTTTCATACTAAATTAACATGTTTATCAAATTACCAGCCAATTAAAGAAATTAGGAAATTTTTAATAATAGAGAAAAGCAGAAAAACTTCAAATTTTCATCTTAAAAGATCTTGGAAATTTCCGCCTAGGACCTCCGGACAAAAGAACATCCTGGTAGAGAATTCTTCCCTAACATTGTGGAAAAATGCAGGTTTTAAATCCGCACACACACACACACATCGAAGATGCGTTGTCACTGAATATGCAGTGCAGTGAATGACAAGTTCCTTCAGAGAATCCGGAACCATTTTATAAACCTGAGATGTGACGTAGCCCTATAGAAAGTAATCAAGGGGTGTCAGGTCCGGTGAGCGAGCTGGCCACTCTGTTGGACATCGGCGACCAATCCACCTGTCCAAATAAGTTGCATCTAAGTAATTTCTAACATCTCTAAAATAATGGGGTGGGGCACAATCCGGTTGAAACGTAATGCCAAAGTGGAATTCAAATGGATTTTGAGCAACAACACCTCAACACCTCGTTCAAATTTCGTTTCTAAAAAATATGGAATCTATAATATAGTCACCCAAAACAATTCTTTTTTGAGGAAACTGAGGACCTATGTCCTTCGCGAAACAGATAGAGGTTTTCATCACTTCAATATCTGCAGTTCTAAGTGTTGATTGTTCCATTCAAGAAAAATGTACTCTAATCGCTGAAATAGATATGCCTCAGATAATTGGGATTTGCTTCAATCTTTTGTGCCATAATCTCGCAAAACTAATCGCCTGTCAGAATCATCTTTTATTACTTTTAAAAATCTTCTACATGAAATATTACATATCTCAGCCACTTGCTTACTACATTGCTGGGGGTTATTTACCATTTCAGCTACGACCTGCACTTGCATGTTTTCGGTAGTTTTGGGCCATCCAGATCTCGTACCTATACTTGAAATTTTCACAGACGATTCCGAAGGTATTTCCTGCACATTGGCCGTTCCGAAAATCGTTCATTAAAGATGCGAACAGCAGCGTGATAATTCTGAGTAGCCTCGCCAATTTTATCTTTTAACGAACGTGCCATTTCGATTAAATGATATCGAAGTTTTTAGAATACTTGACGTTTTAAAATGACACATATCAGGAAACTATGGCAGCTACAGTTAATTGTTGCATCTGGTGGTATAAAAACTAATTACCGCCTGAGATTAAGCATAAGAAAATCAAATCTAAAATTGGCCATGATTTGAGAATATATGAATCAAATGTTTTCAAAGTCGAGGGTTGAATTAAGTATTAAAAGACCTTCACAATAAAGTGTCACATGACACATGACCAATTCTTCTATTTAAAAAAAAAATCAAAGCTGCCCCAAGCTGGTATTTTGACATTTAAAGCTGTCATTATTTGCTAAAAAATAGAGAATTGTCTCATTTCCACATTTTATCGCAGTGTAACAAACGGTTCAAAAGTTAGGGGAGGGGGGCGCCGGACTTTATGTCCTCACTGTATACATATATCAATAAAGGAAATCAATTTTTTCCTCACTTTCTATCCTAAACTTTGATAATAGATCCTAAATAAATCCTAAATTGAAATGAAGAAGACGCATTGAAAATCCAAATAATAATAAAATAGTATATTGTGTAACAAGTGCGTGAAGTCAACTTTTATACACGAATGTGATGTTTGCAATATCACATGAGTATATAAAAGTCTTCACGCACGTGTTGCACACTATACTTTTTCTACGACCGTAAATTTTCGGAAAATGAATTTAGCTTATTTTGGTTTTGCCAGGATACAAATTTTTGATAAGTACTTTCGTAAATTTTGAGGGATTTGCTCGGCAATAAGGATTCGCTTGCAATATTGACTGCGGCTGTTATTTCTGGTGGAGTACCACATAATTCCGGATCAGAATCTGAGTCCATAGTTTTGAAATTTCTAACAATATTTGCACGATCAACGTAATTACACAATAATTATTCTTTTTTATGACAGTTGTCATAGCTCGCAAAACTTCAATCAAAATAGGACAAACATAGCCACCTGTTCATTTTGGATCCGCGCGTACATGGGCTCTTATGGAAGTATGCGTGAAATAAATCTCATAAGAAATACGTTGTACTTCACGCACCGGTGCGTGAAATTGTACTTCACGTATTAGTAGTGATGCGTGAAAGTATATTTCACGCACGGTCATAGAAAAAATAAGTTTCAACACTAATTATTTTAATATATTATGTGTTGATACCCTCGAATTTGATCAAATATTTGTAGAAAAATTGGACATGTTGTATTCGCAGAAAAGAACTTTGACAAGGTGACCTTGATATGTTATTTGATATCAAAACTCCGTATTACATTTGCGAATTTCATTCAAAGTTGCTTCGTAAAAGTTATTTGACATAAACTTTTATAGGTAAGTGTAAATACTAATAATATATTTTAATGAAACAGCCTGTTAGAATCGCATCTTATATAGCCACCATCTGAGAACAAACATATCGCCATAAATAAGAATTTAAACCTCATTCATGATATCATCCCAAGCTCGACTCAAAGAATTTGTATCTAGCAATGTGCACTAAATTATAAGACTTTTTAACGATAAGCTCCTTTACCCACCAAGATATACCTTTTAAAAGCGTTAAAAGCTCTGGCGTAGTTGAAACTAAAAGCAGTCTGTTTATGAAAATGTTCAGCCTTTCAAGCATCGGCTTTAAACTGTAAAAAAGTTCAGTTGAACGCATTACATATACAGGATGGCCCGTTTAAGAGGGGCCTTATCTCGAGGGACCTTATCTCGAAAACTAACGGGGTTGGAAAAAAAAATTAAATACAAAAGTTGTTCCTAGTAAAATGATCTTTATTTTTTTTTGTATTGTTTTAATCGTCACTTCTTTATATACAGGATGGTCAAAGAAAGTTACACTTTTTTAAATGAAACACCCTATATTTTATTACATCTTTGGATTCTACTTAAAATTCTAAGCATATTTGATGTATGATGATATACCTCTAGAGTTAGTAGTTTCACAGATATAAACAGTTGAAAATCGGTACTTTGACTACTTTTCACCTTGGTAGCAAGAAGACCATTAGAGATGGAGTAAAATTAATTTCACATTCCTATCTTAACTTTTCAAGAGCTATTTGACGGTACTAATTGGCAGGTGGTACCATGGGTATCAAATCTGGTACCTCTCTAGGTACCATCAGTTAGCACCATCAGATAGCTCTTGGAAAGTTAAGATAGGAATGTGGAATTCATTTTACTCCATCTTTAATGATCTTCCTGCTACCAAGATGAAAAGTAGCCAAAGTACCGATTTTCAACTGTTTATAGCTGTGAAACTACTAACTCTAGAGGTATAACATCATACAACAAATATGCTTAGAATTTTAAGTAGAATCCAAAAATGTAATAAAATATAGGGTGTTTCATTTAAAAAAGTGTAACTTTCTTTGACCATCCTGTATATAAAAAAGTGACGATTAAAACAATACAAAAAAAATTAAGATCATTTTATTAGGAATAACTTTTGTATTTAAATTTTTTTTCCAACCCCCGTAGTTTTCGAGATAAGGTATAGGCCCCTCTTAAACGGGCCACCCTGTACATACACGGTGCTCCTCTCATTTTAGTTAATCAAGAAAGTACAACAATCATTAATAAGAAGAAACGTTAAAAAATCAGCTACAAAACTTAAACAAATAATACTTTCTAGCAAAAGCAACGGAAAATTTGATGCAGTCCCAACGACAGTTCTCATGAGCTCTTATAATATTCTTTCCAAGAAATATCCTTTGAAGAGCAAGGATCGGATAGAAATCGTTGCAATCAATAATTTCGCATTCTTATCCAAACCAATCTAGGTGTTTGTGGTATTTTATCGATTTGATAAAATATCTAAAATTCACGAAGGCTAAGCTGCTGACGATATAAATCATATTCATGATAAAAGCCTAAAATTTATATATATTAAAGCCAAAATATTATACTTATTAAAGCAAATAAGGATCCTGTTGTCGAATGTAGTTAATATTGTGTTGTACGTTGTACTTGCATGAACAAATTGATTATGACTGGAGGTTCTTCATTTAATAAGTATGCATCCAAAATACTAAATTGGGACGTTATAAATAAAAAAAAAGTACGAAAAAACTTGTTTTATTGTCAAAATCAATAATCTGAGTTTCGTATCATGGACTTGAGACTCGAAGCATTGATTTTGATCTTGACAAGGAAAATACAATCTATATATAGGCCTTGGTTTTGTCTTGGTTTTCAAACCAGTTCTAAAAATGCCGCGCAAAGTCTCTGGTGTATACTACGCGTTTAATTACTCTAGCTTATATTATGAATAATAAGATTTTTATTAACGATATGGCTGATTACATAGTCCCTCTTAACAAGTATTTTACTCGTATAGGTATTCTTGTTGTATGCGCTTAAAGTTCCAAACTTTGACTATTTTACCGACAAAGGCAAAATCATCAAACAAGTACAATGCGGTGAATACAAATTATAAACTTGTATCCGCCAAACCATTATTAAATTATTATTTTTATAATGCCGGACACTAGTTATGCTTTAGCGGTATCTCTAAGCTTTAGCGGTATCTCTAAGCTTTCTGTTCACGTTTGTACGTTGGCACGATTTTGTATTATAAAGTGACGTAGAAATGAGTAGTTTATATCATCTATTTTTCACTCAGTGTAGTGTCTAGTGTGTCTACTTGTCCTTTGTTTTATCTTAGTTAGATAGTATAGAGTATAAGTTAGAAGCTGTCTCAAACACGCATTACTAAGGATTTATTTATGTATTGCCATGTACAACAATAATTGAACCCAACAGATTTACGAGTATCTAATCCATTAAGATACTCGTAAATCACGAGTAGAATAAGACCAAAAACCGGGCATGAAACAGAATTGCAAAAAAGTAGTAGATATAATAATGAATGAATTATAATTTTAATAGATCAACGTAACCACTTAACAACTCAATTTGACTAAATAGATTCATTTGACTATGTAGTAACTAGTAGTTAATACATTTTAGACCATACTTTTTCTGCCACAAATTATGCAACATACGGTTCAAATGAAAATGAATAGAAACTGCTGTTCTGCTGTTCATTTCAAACGCATAAGATCATTTTTAGTCTAGCTTTTAACTTAATTAGGCAGGTGTGTACAGGGTCCTTGATTATATTTACGTGGCTCCTGGAGCCTTCATTTTTGAAGATAGAAAAAAAGTTTTTCACAAAAGTTGTAGGTTTTTCCATATTATCTTTTGAAAAAAATATCGCATAAAAAATATAAATTATAGGCAACTTCATAGAACACCCTGTATAGTATGCGCTAAAACGAACGATCGTTTTTTTCTGATTTCAAATATATATGGATGATATTTGGGTGAGCCATTTTTGAGATAAATTAGCTTAAATTTTAAATAAATTGCCAAAAAGTTTCATAGTAGTATTAAGAAAGCCATGGAAACAATAACATTACGTTTTTTGCAATTATTTTATTATAAAGGTCATGTTTCGAACAAAACTGAAATTACCAAAAATCCCCGATTATGTTTTTATAGTTCTACTAATAATTACTTAAATGGGAGAAACCAAAAAGAAAATAAATGCTTGTAAATTTTCGGGACAAAAGAAATTTCATAAAATTTGAAGGTATTTGCTTACTACCCTGATGTACATACAAATTATTTATAATATTAAAAATACACGGTAGCCTAGTTGATAGGCCATAAAATGTGCCTTAATATCTTTAACACCGCATTAAAATATCTTTTTTAGTTTTGGAGATACATGCATTAAAATATAAACTAAAAATGATTCGTATGAGTGCATCACTTCAAATGTGAAGTGAACAGCAGTTTATATAGCTAATGTCTAAACGCATATTTAGGAACAACATTCGTAATTTTACTTTTCTCCGAACTGGCAGACTAGAATAATTATATCTGAATACATTATAATATAATGCTCAATGCAGGCGAGGACTCGAAAAGGGATTTAGTAGTATAATAATCATAGGTCTAAAATTAGCATCAATCATTAAATACAAATACCTTATTAGAAAGTGAATATAGAAAATTAGATCTATGGAATGTAATGAAAAGTGTATTAAGCAAATCAAATGAGGAATACAAACATTATTTGTAGATCTCATAGATCATCTAAAATATGGTCGAATCACCCTCTCCATCCGAAGGTTGGTGATCCAAATGAAAATAATAATAATTGTAGTCGTGCTCCTTATAAGGAGTGTAGGGGCTGGCTGTTTGAACCTCAAATCACAACAAGATTACGCTGGTCTGGGTACCGGGACACTTTACCCTGACCGGGGTAAGTAACTTACTTGTTGTAGATCAAAACTTGCACATGCAATTTCACTATTATCCTTTAGCGCTTTCTCTTTGATACAACATTTGATTTCTCTTATTTTGTTTTCCTCGCAATATTTTTCATACCTGTCCTTTAGTTCTTCTTTCACATCTTCCACACCTTGTCTGTAGGACATACACAGCGAACACTGGTCTTTCTTTGGCGGGTGAAATGAAATATATAATGATCTAAACACCTTGCGGTATATGTCGTTCGAAGGTTTGTCGTCAGTGGGATTTAGTTTCTTCTATAAGCATGGCATACATTTTAGAAACAGTTAGCTCTGGATGAAGATATTCCTTACTCGAACTTGATCGGCAGTAGTGGGACTCATTTTTTGGAAATCTTTGGATGTGTTTGTGAATTGCATCTCGAAGTGCCCTGTCTCGCGTTATAACTTTATTTGATTGCCTACCAAGTTCTCATTGTCCGTTCAGAGATGCCCAAAGTGTGCAAAAAAAGAGTCTTACATTCTAAACACTGGTTCCCTTCGATTGTAAGATAATAATTTATGCTTTTCATAAAAAATATTCATACATCTTTGTTAGAAATATATGAAAGTATAGAAATGGTTAAGAATAAGGATTGATATAGCCCTATGGCCATTTATCTTTTGATCCTACTAAACACTTCCATCTGATTCGCATGTTTTGAATTCGTTTGAGTTGACAGGTAAGGTACTAGTAACTATAGTTACATGTTTTAGGTTTAGTTGTATTCGTCTCTTTTGATGATGTAATAATATGGCAAGCGAAACGCACGCTTTGATATTGATATTTGTCGGGTTCATCAGAAGTGAGTGGTCTCTGGTGACCGTGACCACTATCATACAAACTATTCATATTAGACAAATATTTGAAATTAGTGATTATCAAAAATTCGGTGTAGTAGAAATAATATTCTTATATTTAAATATCCAAGATGAAACTAAACTTGCGATAAAAAAAGCCAAGGAGAAATGGCTTTCCCTATCGTCAAGTAAGATAGAAATAGATACATACTTTCCATAAATCCTGCGGGAAAAACTTATTATCGCATCATATTTTAGCGTGGGAATTTTAAAAAGAAAATAGTTTATCTTCGCATACATAAATTAAATACCGATCGGTAATCAGCGTAATTCTAAACATTTAGTTTGGAATCCTGCCTGGTTTTTCTCAAATCTTAAGGTTTCAACAGATATAATTTCAGTTACGTGAATAGAATAAATAATGTCCAATCAAATATGTAAATTTCCGTTAAAAATATACGTGTGATAAGTATCAATGACCTCGAAGTAATTTGTTTCTTTTTGTGTGCCTTTAACGGTACTTATGCATTTTACAACTTGGACTTGACGAGAGATGCATTTTTCTTGTTTTCGGTGGTTATTTGGTACGATGTTGCCATTTAAATCTCAGATTGAGTTCGAGACTATAACATTAAAATCATAAATTCTATACTATGTTGGGGTTTGGAACCTTCGGCAACATGCACTAAAACAGAATTCTATCCACAATACCGAAACAGAAATTTTTGCACTCGACGCGCGTTTCGCTAACCATGTTAGCATCATCAGGAGATGATTAAGACTGATTAAGTCTTAATCATCTCCTGATGATGCTAACATGGTTAGCGAAACGCGCGTCGAGTGCCAAATTTCTGTTTCGGTATTGTGGATAGAACTCTGTTTTAGTAATAAATTCTATAAGGTAATAGGGTCGGTTACTGAATTGTAATTTTTGTCTTTTTATGTTTTTTTTATGTTTAAATAAAGATGAAATTTTTATTATGCTACGCATATATCAACACATTTGTAGTCTATCATCATGTTAAAATTTCCAGCCAGGAAATGATGCTCCTCTGTGATTTTTTATGCTCATATACTTTTTTAGTTTGTTTTGCCTTCTCTAACTGATTAAAAAGCTGATTATATGAGCCTGAAACGTTCTTCCCCCTAATAGAATGGTAACCACCCTCCGACCGGGCTTAGCTAGAGCTCAGGCGACCCTCCGGGAATAGCTCTTCCCGGCGTGAATGGGTACTTTCACTGGCTAAACAGAAACAGAAGCTATGAAACGGCACAGACGACCCTGGCTAGGACGTCTGATTCTTCGTCGGGGAGACCATACGGTCCCTGCACGATTGCCACGTGTCACCCAATATGGCGACAAATGAGCTGCGACCCGATGCGTGTTGACTCGACCAAGAATGAAGCGGAAGTCTAAAAAAAACTTTATTGTCTTCCAATTTCGATACTTACTTTAAAAAACCTTTGTTAGCCCCGTACCTAAGATAATTACGATTAGAGGATATAAGCAGAGTACAAATTTATACCGTGATATAGGTTTCGGAGAAAGCGTCTATCATATTCAAATATCAATAACAGAATTTTTCAACACAGAAAGGCTCTTATTACTATCCCTAACCTCAGCGTTTCTCAAAAACGTAGACACTCCAGATTTTAAAATTGTATTTATTTACTTATTTTATGTCGTGAGGGCTTTTGTTTAGAAGAAGTCATAGAAGTATTTCGTAGCGCTTCTTAAGTGGAGCTGAAACAGTGCCCTCAAGCAGCACAAAATTACCCATTTAAACAAAGTGAATCCAGGTGAATCCAGCTATTCTATACAATGAACTACGAAAAATGTGCAAATTATTCAGGAACAAACGCATATTCTATATTGCTAATAATTAATATATTATAGTATTCAGCTTGAAAGATTCAAATACTTAGTTTTTATTACATGAAAATGCAATTATTCTTTAAATGCAGTTTTAAAAGATATATTTTAATCATATTTCTAATGTCCCTTTCAGTGTAATGCCTTTTAGTTGTCCTATCTAGGCGCGACTTTATTTACATTCGTCATCTATTACACTTCCAACCTCGGTTTATAATCCACCTGTAGTTTTCGGAAATGCGTTAGTCTTGTCGCCAGTACAGTACCATATGTACCTGTGTACTTTACCAATCATTTTCAACAGGATATCCAAACCCACCACGTCTGATTACCAGCTTGACTAGGGTGATCGATACAGATGTGATAAATTAGAGTGTGCTCCATCAAATAATTGAAATCTGTTCATCGGTGCCAATCACATAATAGTTTCTGGTCTTTTCTTTGATTTGTGGCCAGGACTGCAATTATTTCACACGATCTCTGCCAACTAGGTCTATAAGACCTAAAACGTAGTTGCCAGATGCGCAACCCCTAAGCACCGAACATTAACAGTATCTTGTTAATGTTCGATGCTTTCATTGCCAACACGGACTATAAGACCAAGGTGATTATTCGATTCTGCTATGTAGGTATGTTAATTTACATTGATTAAGTGTTAGTAATTGACCGTGTTGGCGTTTGGGGATAGTTGGAACATATGAGTTTATTGACAAATTGGTGGACTATTTTTTTATACATTACATATTTTACTCACAATAAGAGTGTTTAAACAAAAACAAGTAACTCGCGTATAGATTTTAATCTAATATTATAAGACAAACCTTATATCTAGAGATTTTCACATCCCTGAACTTTGTTGAAAAAATAGTTAATCAGCACAAGCTTTACAATAAAAACGTACTTTTGTTACTTTTCATGCTTCCTTCTACTGTGAAGGTGCTGCGGTGTATACGGTTTTTTTGTGGCGAAATAGCGCACCAAGCTTCTGCGATGTTAGCAACGTGGTCATGTCAGAATATATTACTGTTGATCGAGACACCCAGTAGTCCGATTAACGAGGTTGAAGGGCTGTCGATCAGGCCAGAATGATGTCAGGGCCTGCTGTATTGGTTTTCTTAGCAAACATGGCTGCTTGGGATTCTGCTGCATTGAACTGGATCAAATTTCTGTCGCCCCAAGTTTGAACTTTCTCCAGACTCCTCCTCCTTTATTAATTGTTGTGAGCTGCTCCTGTCTGCGGTGATAAGTTTCAGTCGCTGGTAAAGGCTTTTCTGATCTAAATTGGGAGACAAAAGTAATGTCATCTGTAAAACTGTGAGCAGGATTATTGGTTTCGGTCAGCAGGTCATTAACATAGCTGAGGAAAAGAGTTGGTGAAAGTATTGCGCTATGAGGTGCATCTGGATTAATGGTGAATGTGTCTGAGATGTGTACATCATTTGCAACGTGTAGAGATCGGTTCTTAAGGAAACTGGCAAGCCAGCTGCAGAGAGACTCTGGCAGTCCGATGGATGGCAGTTTATTGAGCGATCCGTCATGCCAAACTCTGTCGAATGCCTTCGATATATCCGACGCAATTGCTCGTAATTCTCCGTAATTATCAATTGCCCTACTCCATACATGAGTGACATAGGCCAATATATCTCCTGTCACCCTCTCTTGGAGAAAGTCATATTGGTTATCGCTAATTATCCTGTTGGTCTCGAGGTACTCGAGTAGTTGCTAATTGACTACACATTCCATGACTTTGGAGATCGTTGGAAGCAAGGCAATTGGGCTGAACGCATGGTTTTCTTGCATTTTTTGGTGCAAGTTGCACTTGTGCTACCTTCGAAGAAGATGGGTAAATCTCGTTTCGGTAAAACCGAGAAAAAACCTGGAAAAATGGGTTTTGGTTCGCTGGCGCAGTTCCTTAACACGATGGTAGGTATTCCGTCCGGCTCTGATGCCTATTGTGTGTCTAGCTATTTGAGGATTTTACGAATATGACGATGCGAAAACTTATCTTCTGTCATGGTAATGTTGACGGTGGATATGGTAAAGAGAGCCTTGCCATGGGAGACGTTTAAGGTAGAGTGCGATGAAAACATTTCGTTGAGCATGTTTGCTGTTTCCTTAGCTGTAGAGATATTTTTGCAAAGTTATTACTTACTGTCTTTGCTATCGACCAGAAATCCCTGGAACCATTACCAACTAGGGTGGCGTGAAAAAGAAACGACAACGCGAAATTCTCCCGATTACTAATATAGCTTCCTTGATCCGGCTTTGGCTGATTTTAAATTCAGGCATTTAGGAAAAATGAGGAACTGATGACTAATGATCAGTTCATCAGATTCAAGGCGATAACCAGAAAAATATTATTGATTAATTTTTCCATTGCCGAAAAGATTGGACAAGCTTGTTAAAGTAAGAGGAATATATAAAATTGAACTTTAATTTAATTAGTTAGATACCTAACATTTTTAGCTTTAATCATAGTACAGGATATTATAAATCCATAAACCCTACACTACAGCACAGTTTTATCCACAAAACCGAAACAGAATGTTTGCATTCGACGTACGTTTCGCTAACCAGGCATATTAGGATCAGGAGTGCTAAAATTCTATTTCGGTATTGTGGCCAAAACTGTTCCATACCTCAACTTACATAAATACTACAATTTATGTAACCAGTTTAAGCATTTTACAAATTTAGTGGAATGCTTGTTATTGTAGAATTTCTGAAGAATACATGAAAGTTTCGACTTTATCAGATACATTTTACCTGATATGCAATTTAATGGTGGTAGATCGTAAATGTCACCATGTTTAATAACACATGTCGTACAGGTCGTACTTCTTCACGGTTCTCTTTTTGTAGCAAATCCATTAGGAGAGTAATGGTAATTGGCTTTTAAAGGATGTTCCTGTCCGAGTCAATATTTTCTTCACGCAGCGCCGCGTTGAAAAGAAAAAGTTAATTCAGTGTCAATCTGTACTGAGAAGAACCAATAAATTATTTTCTTTAGTGTCGAAGGTCACTAATGATATTGCGGGCACCAACTTACAGTACAGATGCTTATTATTGCTTTTTCTCATCGCGTTTGGGTATACGTACAATGCAGCTATACACATAATAATAGGTATCTAGTTATATATCGATTTACACGAAAATCAAAAGGTTTAGAGAGATATCCTAAAGATTAACTCAATTCCAATTAGTTCGTTTGTTTATCTTCCCTTTCTCAGCTCGTTTGTCTAGCTTACCGCTCTCCCTTTCATTCAACAATCGAATCAATTATCAATTAACCTTCAACATATTCTGCTCAACTCGAACTAAACTAATAATAACAAAAAGGACCGCTTTTACATCCAATTAAGGATTTTGTTAAATTCAAGTTGTCTAGATATATTTCAAAATATATACTTGTTTCAAAATTGTTATTATGCCGAATTCAGACACTGAAAAGACGTTCGTAATATCATTCCTAAATTGTGTCAAATTGAACACTCTCATGCTCATGGAATACAAATTAATCTGATAATATATTGAGACACTTTTGTATTCAAAGTGAGCATGCATCACTGCAAGTATTTCTTACCTTATTAGTAATAGGTACTATGTATTATATCAGGGCCCATTGCCCCATTGCCACATGGAGCTCCTGGTACGGATGTGCATATCGGATGTTCTACAGACACGGATTTATCAGTCGCCGATCAGTACGTTATTGGTCAGTGATAAATCACCAATAGAGAGAGGTTGTGATCGTTATAGGTGGTTTGTTCGAGATTTTCGCAATCATATGATAAGTATTAACTATCATCGTATTCTAAAAATGATATTACGGATTCAGCAATCAGCATGGAATCTGCAGTTAATATTTCTTTCTATATGGTTGAACTGAACCTATAATCTCCTATTTCTGGATCTGCATCTTCGATTACAACAACAGAGAGGTATTTTGTAACATTTGTCATTTCATGCGTATGCCCGGACATTGTTCATACCACCCCAGTGTAGTTCCGCCTGTACTGTCATGAAAGATTGTGGAGGAGAATAAATATTTTAAAAAATCCTTACTTATTTAACTTACCCACACAAGCCGCTGTCTAAATGCTAAGAAAAATACTCCTAACAAAACTTAAGATGAAAAATCATCAGAGCTTTAGTTTTTGAGGTGTTAAACAAAATATGGTCTTGGTTGAGTTAGCTGATATTTTGCCTCGTACAGAGAGCGATATTACAAACTTGAGAGATCGCGTCTCCTATCTCTGTAAGAAGTTGGAAACCTTTGAACCTTTGAAAACTGACGTAATTGAACAAGTAGCACCTCAATAGCTTCCTAATGATCAGACGCCAACAAAGACTAGTGGTAAAAGATCTTTAAATGATGGTCAAGATTGTATGTAGATTCTACAGGATGGTAAAACTAAAGCAGGCAGTTTGAAAATTAAGACGGATGACATACTTTCATGAATAGTTGAAGCCAAGTGAGCCAAACACAAACATTTGTTAATTTAAAAATTCGTAAATTGATAATTTGCACCCAATGCATTTCCAGCATATCAGAGAGTTCTTGCCGCAGAAAACAGTGCTGCCTTCCGAAGAAATAGTATTAGAATCGGCTGCAGAAGTTGAGTTGCAATCACTTCTAGATCATACAGCATCCCGCATTTACGAATCACAAAAGGATGTTTTGTCAACTTTACCCAATAAAGTTCTTGAAAATGAGTGAATTTTAATGGGCAAATGGGGATTTGATGGTAGCACGAGACATAGCGAATACAAACAAAAGTTTACGGATGAAAATATATACGATGAATGTATATTTGTAACGTCCTATGTTCCTCTCCAGTTATCTTGTCAAGCAGGAAATTCAGATTCCAAAATTATTCTGTGGAAGAAACCGCGCCGTGCCTCCACTCGATTTTGTAGAGTTATTCGGTTTCAATTTGCCAAAGAAACCAAGGAATTCTTTATACAAAAAGCAGCTTATTTTGAAAAAAAAAATTACAATTTAATATCATTCATTTTTAAACATGAAGATAGTGAAGTAAGAATTCAACATTCTTGAAAATTAGCAATGGTTACCGATAAAGTATATTGTGCTCTTGCTGAAACATCGGCAAGTAGGTGTTACATTCGTAATGCCACGTCAGAAGAAATTAATATGATTGAATTGTGTTTAAGCAAACCTTTGCTCATTCGCGAAAAAGTAATATTTTTCGCTGCACCTGGAACAAGTCGAAAAACTTTTAAAATACAACGTAGAAATCATTATAAAGCTAAATTATAATTAACTAACTTACGTTCTTACACTTCCTCCTATAATATTGCTTTTTCATCTACGTCACTTATTTGGATAAGATCTACCAAACATTGTAACAACTTACCTAAAAGAAAAATAGAGAGATTAGTAACTGCTACAATTTTATGTAATAAAAATGGTATATTATTAATCAAGGTTTAAACAGTCACTATTATTGCCCTAGTGTCGAATTTAAATCCCGAGAAGCCCAGCGCGGAGGCAATAATTACAGTTCTCTAAATCTATACCATGATTAATATAGCACTGATGACACCTACCAAATGTTTTCGGAATTATTAAAGCATTTATTTATAAATTTTTATACCGCTGCTTATCTATTAATTATTTCGATCAAGTTACTTTTAGCTGGAAATCTTGCAACATTATTATTTGTTTTCTTTCTCGAGCCATTGGAACAGCTCTCATGTGGGACGGGAAGATGTAATAAAGATGTATTGTATTCTTCAAATATGCGATTGTTTCCATTGCATGAAAATCGATAAGACATCTTCACTTCTTACTTATGTATCACCTTTTCTTCTTACGCAAGAGCTGTTCGAGTGACTCGAATGAATTGGTCCCTCTATAACGCCGGCGGAACCTACAGTTTAACGTGGTTTCCGAACCATGGGATCTTCTATCACTTTTAACACTGGCCGTATCCCGCCCAAGGCTTCTTAACACTCGGATTTTGGCACGAGCCTGGGATCCGTCCCACGCCTCACCTCCAGTTCTTTAGCAAGTGTGTATGTGGGTTGCGAACCACGGATCTCGATCACTTTTAATCCTGGCCGTATCCCGCCCAAGGCTTCTAACCCTCGGATTTTGAAACGAGCCTGGGCTGTCTTGTATAACCCCTTCCCATGCCTCACCTCGAGTTCTTCCACCCTTGGTCGCGGCACAACCATAGTCGCCAGTGATTTACCGACTAGCAAGTGTGTACGTGGGTTCCGGACCATGGACCTCGATCTTTTTTAACCCTGGCCGTATCCCGCCTAAGGCTTCTCTGGGCTGTCTGTACAACCCCGTCCCACGCCTCACCTCCAGTTCTTTAGCAAGTGTGTATGTGAGTTCCGAACCACGTACCTCGCTCGATCACTTTTAACCCTGGGCGTATCCCACCCAAGGCTTCTTCTAACCCTCGGATTTTGGCACGAACCTGGGCTGTGTGTCCAACGCCAGTGTACAGTGATCTACCGACTAGCAAGTGTGTAACTGTGATATCCCACGGGGATATCCGATTCCACCGACCTAGTTACCGGCGTGAATGGTTAGACTGGTTCAGCAGATATATTTTACACTTGCCTGTGGCTCCGCTAAATTTCAGAGCACCAAACTTTTTACAAAGTATGATGCCTGGGCCGAGAATCGAGCTCGGTTAAGCCAGGTGTGTCGCCACGATGGACGGAGGCTTTACCCACTCTAGTGACTGATCACTAGAGTTTCATAACAAGCTGCTAATTTATGTTGATGTTTACGTGTCAATTCGCTATCATTGACCTAGGTCACTATGACGGTAATTAACGAAATATTTTAACAAGAGGCAAATAAATAGTATAATATTAACAAAGGGTTAGACAGCTATTATTGCCTGAGCGTCGATTTTAAGACGCGAACGCAATAATAGTTGCCTAAACCATGTATTTTGTAATTATTAATACATTAATTAATTTTTATCTACAACCATTTAGTAATAAACGTGTAATACTTATGATAGTAAGAGCATTATGTGGCATAATACAACAAGTGTAATTATAGTTACTCATAAAACGACAATTATTGTAATAATTATTAATTCGTTATAGGCAATTCGAGAGCCACAACCACGGGAATGGTAAATGTCAATGTAGGTATATGTTAAAGGTCTCGGCTTCTCGGCAATGTACAAGTTTCGGTTCGATGTTAATTTTGTGTGCTTGAGGATGGTTGTAAATAAAGACTAGTATTTGAGTCACTTATAATGAACCATAATACACTCTGATCATTATAAAACTGGCTGCAACCTGCTCGTGTTATAATCATCCTCCGCCTACATTATACACTATTGTTAAATAATATCCTATTACATCTATTATATATTGCTTGTTTATTAATTATTTCAATCAAGTTACTTTTAAACGAAAATCTTGCAATGTTATTTTTTTGTCAGGTAGGCGTGATAACCGTCATTTTGTGTTGATTTTTATGTGTAAAGTCTCTATTATTGACCTAGGTTAATAATGAAGATAAATATTGAAATATTTTGTCAAGAAGAAAAGAAAAACAATAATGGTTAATATCAAATATAGTAGTAAAAAAAAACTTCTCAAGTTAAAAATACGTCAATAATGGTTTAGTTAGACCGACGCTATTATTGTCTGAGCTTCGATTTTAAGACTCGAAGGCAATAATAGTTGTCTAAACAATGGTAAATATACCATTTTTCCACTACTAATACGTCTATAAAATATGTTTGTAATTATTAAAACATTAATAATTATAAATATATATCTACGATTGCTTATCTGGGTATTAATTATTTGAATTAGGTTACCTTTGCTTGGAAACATTGCTACATTATTTGTATTTTGTCTTGTGAGGTAGGTTTGCTCATTGTTAATTATTTCTATGATTTTTAAGTGCCAAGGCAAATAATGAAATGACAAAAGGCAAGGAAGAACAACTTCTCTAGTTAAAAATCGGTCAATAATGGTTGATATTAAAACTAGTAATAGAAAAACTTATTTACGCACCTAATATATTCAAACTTTGAATTGTTATTACGTTTCGCAAGTATCAGACACGTAAAATTCGCGAATATCATATATGCGGGTGAATTCCGTGACAAACAACCCCGTAATAAAATTTAATAAAAATCATTTAAAAGGCAGTTAGGACTTAACAAAATCACCATCATAAACGTTTTAAATACAGGCTGACTCTTTAAGATACTGACCGACTGCTAAACGTCCTTAGGCATTGTTTCGTCTCTTTGAGTTGAGTGAAGCCGCCGATAAAAAATTATAGGTCCTCAGGTATTTATTTGCTGATTTACAGATTCTTCCTTTGGCAAAAACAGGTCGAATGAAGACAAAGCCAAGCGGGGCGGGCACTCTGGAAGCGGCGTTGTTAGGAGGAAAATATAAATGTAATATTATTAACTAACATTCATCTTAGATCTTCTTTGAGATTTTAATCTTTGTCCTTCATCTTGATGTGTAATTTGTCATCAGAGCGTACTGTAATTTGTATTAACCGATGCGGGCATTATAATAGTATATTGTAATATATAATATAACCACAGAATGACACTCATTTCCCACAAGTACCTATAAAGGTTTGCAGCACGCGCCGCAAATGACTGGTGGGAGTCATACGAGTTATAACTATACTTGAGGCATCTTTTTGTTACAAAAACCACAAATGTAACGAAATTGGGTGCCATTTAATAGACGAAAAGGGTGTCTATCAGACTGGCAAATAAGATTCGGCAAAACCAACACAAATACCAAGATTTAAGTAGTTTAAATTACGATAATTCCGCAAAAAGCGTACAAGTCCACGACATTATAAGGCTTGTGTGCTTTTTCCTGGAAATTCTAGCGGATAGCTAATGTATCAATACAACTTTTTTGAAACAAAATCTGCAACATGCAACTTTTTCCTAAATAATATATTAATATTACAAATGTCAGGATTACGAGACTTACTGGTCAAAATGCCACACCATTTTTGAACGATGCTCCAATGGAATATTGAGGAGCAGCGTCGTTGCTAAAGCAAATTAACCATTACTGTACAACTTGAAGAAGCCTACAATGACTACTACTACTTTCAGTTGAAGATCGATATTACCATTAGTACGCTTGGTAAGTAACAAAGAGTACTACCAACCTCTTCTTGATAAGTCCGTCTCCGATAACATAGATATAGTAGAAGATGATAATGGCGGTGGACGCGTCGATTAAGTTATCAAGTATTATTTTTCATTATGAATCTTTTTTAAATAATTTTTTCTTTAAATTCTTTAAAAAAATGCTTGTGTCCATTTTCTTTCTTGTGAGAATACAGAAATAGTAGTTATTTGTGCAACCAGTTGGGAAAAACACAATTTTTCGTAACGAACGTATTTCTGCGCGCGAAGCGAGTTCCGCAAAATAAAGGAAGTTACGAAAACTAGTGTTTCCCAACGTGTTTCACATAATATTTTGTCTACTTATGATTATGATGTGATCCCTTTTAATTCAAGTTAAAAATATAGAGAAGGTCCCTCCTTAAGTCGTGAAGTGAGTTCGGAGATGTTTATTTGTTACTTCGTTGCTATGGAAGTAAGTATTGATTAGTGTCAAGTTTCTTAACTTTAATTTTCGAAAAAGTAAAAATTAATAATTATTGTTCTTATATAAATCATTCAAATTTTATAAAGTAAAAGGATAACTATTAGATTACATTGTTTAACTCCGAGAACGATCTACCGAGCGACATTGAGGAAGTAGCCCAATCTGTTATCTGCAATAAAATTGTTCCTAAGAAGTCAAGGACCAAATATGATTTGATCTATGCCAAATCTAGTTCATGGTGTGAACAAAAAAGAATTACGCAACTGAACAAATTTTATTTTTTTTTTTATTTCCAAGAAAAGAAGGAAATGAAGAGTTCAACATTATGGAGTTTATTTATATTCGATGTTAAGAACTGAATTGTCATTAAAAAAAAACTGACATTAAGAAATATACAAATTTACTGGCATTTTTAAAACGTTATTCGAAGATTTCCAGCCTAAAAAATCGCGACTTTTAAGTAAAGAATACATTGCCAATGTTCTGAGAGGAGCTGCCGATGCCCAACATTTAATGAACAAGGTAAATTAAGTCATTTATTGTTTTACCATCATCGATACATCTTTTTTTCTACAAACCGCCTATTTATTCTTAATAGAGAATATGCACTACTATTATTTCTTTTTTTTTCAGATAGCATTACTTGATGACCATCAAATGTTCTGTTGTCAAATATACAAATGCAAAATGTGGAGTTCAACCTGTAATAATAATGTTTAATACCTTCGGAAATTTGCCGAAAATGATTGCCCAGTTTTTAAAGTTGCCAAATCCCCATTTGTACATCGGTCACTGCTTTCAGGTGCCATTGACTACTCTCCTTGCAAATGCTGGGGCTGATTTACTGAGAGTTAAATAGCATGGGGGTTGGGGGTGAAACTTTAATACAGTCGCTGAGGGCAATGTGGAGAATGTCATAATGTATAAACCGCAGAATGCCACCAACATCCTTGGAGAGACCACCATGGAAAATACGCAAATTAATGCTACACAGAAATAGTTATTTGTTTTACTAGGCAGCAAAGTAGTAGATTGACTGCCGCGGCTGATAGTTCATAGCCGAGCGTAGCGAGGCTAGGAATTCAGCTAAGGCAGTCAATCTACTTTGCTGCCGAGTTGAACATATAATTTT
>MU182271.1:30906-59960 GCA_016904865.1 Pissodes strobi | reverse complement strand
TTCCCATGGAGACTAATCACTTTGCTGCCTAGGCAGCAAAGTACTTAATTTGCTGCCTGGACAGAAAAAGTAATACTTTGCTGATTGATATGGGTCTGCAAAATTAATATTTGCTGTCAATCGGAGAAAAACTACATTGTCAGCTGGGGTAAATATCTCCCATTTTTCAAATTGTGTTATTAATATTTATAATTACTTTTTCCACACATGTTATGTATTAAATTTGAATGAAATAAAACTAAATCTTTATAATATAAAGAATATAATAACAATAAAGAAGTAGTTCAAGTAGTTTAGCTTTAAATTTATCACAAATTTTACTCCTGTATTTTATGCAACTAATTGTCGAATTAACTTTTATCACCCGTTGCGAAAAATTTTCCTTTCCGTAACTAGTTATCCTAGATCATGATCTAGGCTAGTTATGAAGTAAGACGTTAGATAACGTCAACGAGTATTGAAATATGTCACTTTAAATGTCAAAAATATAAAACAATTTTTTTCATGATTAAAAGATTTGTTAAGTTAATATTTGAGAAATATTGTTTTTGTAAAACACTTTTTCTAATGAGGAATGAGGTACAAAAAACTATACATGAAATCACATTAATATCAAACTTTACATGCATATATGTAATGTTGACATGACAGACTTTCAAATATCTTGAAAGTGTCACATTTTTCGAGTTTTACTTCCCATCCTCATTTCCCGAGCAATGAAATATTTTCCGTCTCGTATTGTAATATGCTATTGATAAATTGATTATTTATTATGATAAACAATAAAAGTTGTTACATTTATTTAATATTATTATAATTCCTGATTATCAGTTAAATTTTCTATTAAATTTACATAATTTCGGTTTTCAAAATGTTCAATGATGAATGTCGACAAAATATTTGATGCGTATGGATTACAGATTTCCAAATTGTGTTATCTACAAGGAATCAAGAAATTGGTTGGTCACAGATACAACTGTGTATCATTCTGTTATTGTGGTATAGATTTACATTCATCATGCCTTTTATTCTTTTCAATGAAGTTTTGTCTTCGATATTTGGTACTGTCTGAGGTGTCTGAACTGTGCCTTAATGAGAGATTTGTTAATGTCCACGTACTAGACTGTGCATATAACCATTTGGTAAATCAAAAAGAGATGGATATCTCAAACATAGCTGCCGGGAGGGGAGAGGGGCGAATGAGGGCATTTATTCTCAATAAATGTAAATTAACTTTTTCCGGGTTTTTAGCTCATGAAATATTTACAGCCGGCAAATATAATCAATTAAGTATAATAATATATACTTTTTTCAATAAATGTAAATTAATGTTTTCCAGGTTTTCAGCTCAAATTAAACATTTACAGCCGGCAAATATAATCAGGTAAGAATAGTATTTCAAAATTCTATATTAAAATACTATGTTAAAAGTTTTCTTTATTTGTTTTGAACGTATAAAGAAGTCATTTTGATGAAAAAAAAAATTACAACCATGTGACAACTTTATATCCCCTCTCCCTCTAAATTCAATTCGTACGACGCCCTAGATCTTGAGCATTTTTGCCATCCATCAACGTCCGATTAGTAAAATAGTTATTTTTTAAATTAATTTAATTTTTACGACTTCGAATTTTGTAATGCTGCTAGAGGCACTTCCCTTCAAAATCAAAAGTCAGATATTTAGCAATTATGAGCACTGTTTACGTTTACAGCCTTTTTCGTGTTTGATGGTCTTCTGGTGGCTGTCGAGATTACCAGATAAAGGTTACGATATAAAAGGTTTTGCTAACGACCAATCCAAAGTAACCCAAACTAGTGTACAAAAGGCCACAACTTAGGCGGCGGCGGTTACATTGGATAAGAATTCGTACGAAAATTTGCTCGTACGAATCCGTGCGAATTTGTAAGACGTCGTCGGAAGGAAACAAATGCGTATATTGACATATTTGTGGTTATATTGCTTACGATTATTTCTTACTAATTCGTGCGAGTTCGTACGTGTTTTCAATGCGACCAAAATATTTTGTTTTTTGGGTAATTGTTCGTACGACTAACTGAATTCGTTGGGCTTTAAGTGACATGGATTGCAAAGTACTGATTACTTTGGTTCACGAACTAAGATCCCTATGGGATCAGAAAAGCAAACAATATCATAATAGAGTTAAATAAAAAAAATATGGAATTAAACTAGGAGGTAGGTATTTCCATTTGGGTACTTACATATATTTATTCCTTAATTTATTCAATATCAAGTTTTAATGTTTAGCAAAAAATAAGTACAAAATATATTTATTTAGGTAACAACAATTTTTATGTTTAACATAAAATAACTATTACTTAGGTACATTTTACAAATTGTTTCCACGTTTGATAGTAAGTGAAATTCCACACAAATCAACCCATGTGCTTCTATTTTTTCAATGAAAGATATCTCAATCATGGTGATGTACCCAAAAAATTAAACTCTGAGATAGAATCCATTATCACTTTATAATAAGTTAATATTCGTACTGTATTCGTATAAATGAAACCGAGCAGTGTAACCACCCACGTCGCAAGAATTCGTCATAACTGATTCGTACGAATTCTTATGAACACATTTTCGTACGAATTCTTATCCTATGTAGGGGTTCGCGAGACCGAGACCGAGACCTGGCAAGTGTCGGTCTTGGTCTCGAAGAAAAAATTTAGTCTCGATCTCGGTCTCGGGTCTCGAAGCTCGAGAACGAGACCGAGACTACCTTGGTCTCGGTCTCGGTCTCGGTCTTGTCTCGGTTTGGTCTCGGTCTCGGTTTGAGCAAATAAAAAGTAATTAAATAATTTACTGTTATTTCGTTAATAACACAAACGTTACTTCGGAGTATTAAGTTAAATGAAACATCTAATAAGTGTCTTTTGTGTATCAGTTCTTGGTGTAGATGTGATATTAGGGATAAACTTTTTAAATAATTTTACATTTTTTGTCTGAAACAGTTGTTTGGATAATAATAGTTAACTTAAATAGGTACAGGGTGATCCCCTATAATGTCCCCGCCCTTTAACTTTTTTATTTTAAGTGTCTCAAAAAAATTAAAAGTATGGTTATGTAGGTACTTAAAAATACTTTTTTTCTGCGTATAAAAAATATTGGAAAAATGATCAGTATACAGGGAAAAACAAAAAGTTATTTTTTTTTCAATGGAACACCCTATATATGAATTTATTTTTCGATTCCTCGTAAAATTCTAAGCATATTTTATGTATGATATTATACCTCTAGAGTTAGGAGTTTCACAGCTATAAACAGTTGAAAATCGGTATTTTGGCTACTTTTCACCTTGGTAGCAAGGAGATCATTAGAGATGGAGTAAAATGAATTTCACATTCCTATCTTAGCTTTTCAAGAGCTATCTGATGATGCTGACTTATGGTACCTACCGAGGTACCAGATTTGGTACCCATGGTACCGCCCGCCAGTTAGTACCGTCAGATACCTCTTGAAAAGTTAAGATAGGAATGTGAAATTTATTTTACTCCATCTCTAATGATCTTCTTGCTACTAAGGTTAAAATAAAAGTTAAAATTAGCCAAAATACCGATTTTCAACTGTTTATAGCTGTGACACTACTAACTTTAGAGGCATAACATCATACATAAAATATGCTTAGAATTTTACAAGGAATCGAAAAATAAATTCATATATAGGGTGTTCCATTGAAAATAAATTAACTTTTTGGTTTTCCCTGTATACTGATCATTTTTCCAATATTTTTTATACGCAGAAAAAAAGTATTTTTCAGTACCTACATAACCATACTTTAGTTTTTTTGGGACACTTAAAATAAAAAAGTTATAGGGGGGCGACATTATAAGGGATCACCCTGTACCTACTAATATTTTAATATATTTCATGTTAGTTTCTAAATTGTTGTTTTGATATAAAAATGTTTACCTCTAATGTAGGTAAGTATACAAGTGATAGGGATTTTTAAGTATGTGCAGGGTTATTCATTATATTTTGACACCCACCTGCAGCCCTACTTACAGGTAATACAAAAAAAAAACACTCAAATTCAAAAGTTGTGTGTTTTTTTATATATTATCTTTTAGAAATGTCAAAAGAAAAAAATGCCTGTCAAATGTCAAAAAACCGCATAACCTTAATTTTTTTAAATGGAACACCCTGTATATTATTACATATTTGGATTGTGCGAAAAAGTCTAGACATATTTCATGAATAATGTCCTATACCTACCTCTAACGGTTTTTGAAATATTGACAGTTGAAAATCGACCATTTACCAACTTTGACAGCTTGTAAAATCTAAATGGCTAAAGATAGAACAAAACGGTTTGCACTTTCCTATATTGGTTTTTCATAAGCTATCGTATTACACTAACTTTAGATTTAATCAGAGGTTAAAAAATCCCGGATAAATTCAATATCCAAATATGGAATAATATACAGGGTGTTCCATTTAAACAAAATTAAGGATATGCGGTTTTCTGACATTTGACATGCAATTTTTTTTCCTTTTGACATTTCTAAAAGATAATATATTAAAAACCATATAACTTTTGAATTTAAGTTTTTTTTGTATTACCTGTAATTACGGCTGCAGGTGGGTGTCAAAATATAATGAATAACCCTGTACACAAAAAAACTACCTTTTTTGTCAATTTTGTTGTCAAAGCCAACGCTTTTTCTTCTTATTTTTTACATTTCTTATCAGTTGTAGCGGTTAAAAAATCCCGTATAAATTTAACCTCTGGTTAAATCTAAAGTTAGTGTCATACGATAGCTTATGAAAAACCAATATAGGAAAGTGCAAACCGTACTCTTGTTCTTCTTTAGCCGTTTAGATTTTACAAGCTGTCAAACTTGGTAAATGGCCGATTTTCAACTGTCAATATTTCAAAAACCGTTAGAGATAGGTATAGGACATTATTCACGAAATATGTCTAGACTTTTTCGCACAATCCAAAAATGTAGTAATATACAGGGTGTTCCATTTAAAAAAATATCAAAGTGACCCCTAGCACTTTTATTTGATGTTCAATTGTTTTTTGCTGAACATATCCGAATTCGCGGGAGAAAATTACATAAAATGGCTATTTCAGTTTTTTTTTATAAAAGTACAGGGAAAGGTCAAGAAATCGCCTTGTCTAGTCCTCGCTGGATAACCCTGTATATAACAGTATAACATTTCTTCTAGAATCTTAAAAAGAAACAGCCCAATTTAAAATAAACAAGCTTTATACCTGGATTTGCATGATTTTTCAATTTTTTAGTTGATTGGATCCCGTTGGCATAAATTGCCAATAACATACATAAAAATTTGATTTTTTTTTCAGAAAAATAAGCTTTGAAAATTCAACAAATAAAAATATTTTTCGAGACCGAGACCGAGATCGAGACCGAGAGTCTCGTTACTTTGATCTCGGTCTTGGTCCTAATCCTATGTAACCGTCGCCTAAAACACATATTGTCTTTCCTGAACTAAAATGTAAATCCAGCTGCAGTTGTGCCGTTTATTAAAAGGAATAAGCAAAATCTAAAAGCTCCCGGAGCAAATGGTACAAACATTTTCCAGTAAATGGTAAATTATCTATAGGAAGTATAAGGAAAATTGGTATAAGGTAAACTCCAGTGGTTTGTCTATCCGGACATCACTGAAGCAATAAAAATATGCTCTACCACAGCTTTAAAGCTAATATTGAACCCCTTGACACTACACACTTTTTTTTTGAGAGAGACGACACCACATGCATTAATCAGGAGCTGTGACTGGTTATCAAAAAAGTGAGGTAGTGATCTCTCTAGAATCTACCACCAAACCAACGGGCATTTTTAGTGGTATAGAACTTTCTAGAGCACCTATGTAATGTAATCAAATGAAGCAAAAATAGACCGCTTTAACTAAAAAGCAAATATTTTATATTATAATTCAGCATCTCTTAAAACACCCTAAAATCTATTACATAAATTCTCACAAAGCAACATTTTAGAGGACAAGTCCACTGAAAAAGCAAACTTTCAATTTTTTACTAAGTTGTCACCAGATCATTTTAAAAAAGATAATTTTTAATGTGATAATGTTAACAAACATATTTCTCTAAATTCTAGGATTCATGACTTATATTTTATGTTTTATTTTTTGTTTTTAATGAAAGAAGCGGCTTGGGACAATCTACCTCTTGTCAAATTTGGCAGCTTTGAAAATCAGTGGCTGCAGAATCCAAGCTGTGAGAACAAATCACTTTATACTTTCGGATCTTAGTTTTTAATTATCTGCCTTAATTGATGATGATTTTTAGTTCTAATCCAATCGTATGTCGGTGCTGTGTGCTTCAAATGCGAATATTTCTAAAACGGCCGTATCCAATTTAGCTATATGGCATTATAAAAATATCTAGGACATTCTATCAAAAATAAAATATACAAGTTTTATGTTAAAAAGACTTAGTTTAACTATTCAGCTTATTATATGACACGTTGAAAACTTACAACGGCTATATTTTCTACACTTAAGTAGACATAAAAAAACCAAAAAATACCATTTCTACAAAAACGCCGTGAATAAAAATGAGGTATTTTGCAGATCATTCTCTCCCGCCTCTTAAGCACTACCTTCGACCACTTTAAAGTCTTAAATAATGCCACTACCCAACTTATGACCTCCAAAGCTTATCAAAAATGCTTTTCAGCGACACCAAAATAAATTAGATTTAAGTACGAAATGTTGAAGAAAAAAAGAAAATATTTTAAAACTGGCCTAAATTTAGCAGGAAAAATACAAAATAAACGTAAATGATGAAAAAGGATCCCAAGCCTAAATTAAAACACTATTGTAGTGCTAAAACTCTTTTTTTTGCAATAACGCAAATCCTTGTTTTTTTGCTATTTTTTTAAAATATTTTATTAAGTGTCAATTATGATTTCCATTTTGTTCTAAACAGAAATAATGTCGATTTTCAAATTCCTCCTTAACTTTCTGAAAAATGGTACACTTGGAATACTTCTATACTCTTTTGACGCAATTCTTCCAGAGAAGCCGGCTATATTTTTTTTATAAATTCGTGTGTTGCCGAAATTCTCCTTGCCATGGTTTTACAACACTGAATTATTCTGTCCGGATCATCGATCGTCGCCAAATTCTTGCGAATTTTTCATTTTGTAAGGGTTAAATTTTTGCATTTTCATTACTTCCTAAGAGATTCTCTAGATACGCCGATACGTGCTGCTAAATCTAGGCTGTTGTCTTTTTTAAGCATTATGTAGAGTAGACGTGGCTGACGTTCTTGTGCGGATGCCTTTCATTAACAGAACGGCATTTCTCAAATAGCACATACTCTGAGTTCCATAAAGAAAAATAATTTCTACTCGTTTTTCTCTCTCTTCCGAATTTAAAAAACTAAAAAAAAATACTGCCCCAAGTGATGGCAACAGCAGGCACGTTAAATTTTAAATGATTTAAAAGACGCAAATTTTATTGAAGATTGAAGAATTTGCGTTACTGTAATTAGTAGAGAATTTTAGCACTACAATAGTGTTTTTATTTAGGCTTGGAATTCTTTTCATCATTTCTACTTTTCCTGTGTGCTATTCAAAGCATTATAAATTATAAATATTTTTATTCGTGCTTTTATAACCCTATCTTTTCGATTTCAATATTTCTTAATTATATAAATTTCCATTTTGGCAAGGCATTAATTTTATGCATTTATTGTAATTTAAGGTTGTCTAAATATTTTCTTCTTAATTCTGCAAGTTTTATGACTAATAAAGTTGTCTGCTCAAGTTTCCACGCATAGGTATAGTGTGGTTTTTTTTCTCTGAGCTTGGTTAATCCCTAAAATATAACGCAAGATGTTCTCCTATTCAACAACTTACATGATCTTTAATACGTACTCGAATTACATTTTCAAAGACTTGTATATTTAATTGCTTCTATGTGAAACTAGGATTCGGATTTCAGGATCATTAAACAAACAGCGGCTCATTCCATAAAACAATTGGTTTTTGTGTGCATACATCTGGCACCACATGTATATTTATTACTGCTTTCTATTGTTGTAGGCTTATACAGAGTGTTCCAACAATACAGGCCAATCCTCAACGAAAGATGTTTCAATACAATCTAAACACAAATAAAACATTTTCTAAAATCCGTCAAAGATTGTTCCTAATAGCTCCACTTAGGTAATTAAAAAATAAAAAGATTGGAAAAAATATAAGAACTAGACTTGGTAACCATCAATATTTTGAATTCATTTTATACTGCAAAATCTATTGTGAGTATAGGAGTAATTAAATAACCATTTAGCATAGCGAGCAATGCCATTAAAATGATCATCATATCAGATTAAGTTATTTTAAACATAATTAGGATGAATAACAAGCTAAATAACTGTTCAAATAAAGCTAAACAAGAAAACTATCGACAAACGGGACAATAAATTATGTCGCAACTCAAATTTTTGTAACGTTTTTTGAAATGTAACCAGCAAAACTGACAAGAATGTGATTCACAAATATTAGGTCTGAGATAAAACATCACGATGTATTAGGAGCGGCTAATTCACAACATGCATTCCGTTTACTATTGGTGGAGCATTTGTTTTAGAATGTCTAATACCTATTTCACCCACCGATTTCCATATATGGAGATCGGTGATTTCACCTCAACCTCACGCATAGCCCTCCGCTCGCTACGGGGGCGCAGCTTTTCCGCGATAACAAAATTAATGAGATTTAAGTACGAAATGTAAGCAAAATTTTAAGAAAATGTTTTATAACTGCCTTTTGCAAAATTTAACAAAAAATAAATGTAAATGATGAAACTGGATCCCAAGCCTATATTAAAACACTATTGTAGTGCTAAAACTCACTACAATTTTTTTTTTGCAATAAGGAAAGTACCTGTTTCTGCTGTTTTTTGAACTATTGCTATAGGTGCTCAAAATGATCTCCAATTTGTTCTAAACAAAAATACAGTCGATTTTCAAATGCATCCCTAACTTTCTGAAACATGTCTTCTGGAATACCACGATATCTACTAGTGATTTAGTGTAACCCCATAAAAAGAAGTCCATATAGGTTAAGTCAGGTGATATTGGTGGCCACTCAATTGTACCTCGTCTGTCAATCCAATGCATGGTTTGGGTTAATTTGGTCCAACTACTCTCTCGCCACAGCAGCATATTGTAGGGGCTCACCATCTTGCTGGGAGTGTAGAAGGTCTTCGTTCAAATTTAGATTGCCTTGTAAGTCTCTTTGGTTTTCAAGTTCATGAACAATCGAGGGTTCTATAGTTTGGAAGTTTAGTTCAACATTAACTTGGCCGGTTAAATTTCCTTTATTAAAAAAAGGACCTATGATATTGTCTCCCAGTATTCCCGCCCAAACATTGACTTCTTGGGAATATTAAATATGCTCTCTGTAAAAAAATGTGGATTAATGTCACTTTGGTAGCGACAGTTATCCATTTAGGAAAAAAAAAATCACTGACGCAAATATTTTTTTATAAATGCGGGCGTTGCTGTAATTCCCCCTATCATGATTTTATAAAACTGAATTCTTGTATCGCGAAATGCTAAATATTTTCATTTTATAGAAGAAATGTATGCATTTTTATTACTTTCATAACAGGGACAGAGAAGCCGGTGGAGGGCACAGAAAAATGGTCTCCCCCAAGGCAGTGTACTGGCCCCAATACTCTTCAACATCTATACCAACGACCAGCCCCTCCCCCAAGGTACCGAAAGTTTCATATATGCAGATGATTGCGCATTACCGCCCAAGCAGATAGCTTTGAAACTGTCGAACAGAACCTGTCAGCAGCCCTCGAGCAGCTTGTCACCTACTATAAAGGGAACCACCTCAAACCCAACCCAGGTAAAACCCAAACCTGCGCTTTCACCTAAAGAATAGGCAAGCTGCAAGAAGCCTACAACTTAACTGGGATGGAGTGCCCCTGGAACACTGCGAAACATCAAAATACCTAGGCGTCACCATGGATAGAGCAACTTACCTATAAAAAGCATTGCATGAACACCAGACACAAAGTAGTCGCGAGAAACAACTTGTGCGCAAACTAACGGGCACCACATGGGGGCCCAGCCTGGAATAGTGCGAACCATAGCTCTTGCTTTGTGCTATTTAACAGCGGAGTACGCGTGCCTAGTGTGGTACAACTCTAGCCACGCCAAGCAGGTGGACATACCGCTCAATGAATCCTGCCGCATCATCACAGGTTGTCTGAGACCAACCCCGACTGATAAATTGTACTGCCTTGCAGGCGTGGCCCCGCCAGACATCAGAAGGAAAGCGGCGGCCAGGAATGAAAAGACAAAGGCGTCGGCCTCACTAGCCCACCCGCTGTACGAACACTAGCCAGCTCGCCGCCGACTAAAATCTAGAAAAAGTTTCCTGCACACAGCAGAGAACATCGTCGGGATACCGCAGCAAGCGAGGCTGGCAATGTGGCGAGAGGAAAACGCGCACCTTAGGAAATGGTTAGTTCCAAACGAAGAACTCCCTCCCGGCCATATGGAAGGGTGGACGACATGGAAATCTCTTAACAGGTTGCGCTCTGGTGTCACACGATTCAAAGAGAGTATGCGCAGATGAGGCCTCTCAAATGAATCGGGACTATGTGACTGTGGACACACTCAAACCACCACCCACCTCATGTAGTGTGAACTGTGTCCAAGAACCGCACCATGGAGGATTTGGTGAATGCCACCCCGGAAGCGCTGAAGGTGTCCAAGTTCTGGTCCAAGACATCATAAAATAAAATTACATGACTTGTGTATACATAATTTATATTTTATATATTTTTTTTTTCTGTATAATTTGTGTTTGTTGTTTTACACTTATGATCTGTATTTGCTAATACTTGCTATGTTTTCTGCTAATTTTATGTACGATGGTCGTTCTGACACGATTAAATAAATAAATAAAAAACTTTCATAACAGATTATCTGGAATCGCCTTTAACTGCTGCTAAATGACGCCTTTGTATTCTATAAACTATAAACTTGACCAATAACCTCATTCTGCATATCTTCATCCAGAACTCTATTTTGAAATCTTTTTTATTACCAAAATCCAGTTTCTTGAAAATTTGAAACCAAATGTCTGCGTTAAAAGTAAAGGCAGTTCTCATAATATACCTTGATACCATCTCCACTCGTTCCTCCATAGAATAAACGATTTTCGACTTAAAATAAATTCGAAGCAAAAATACAGATACAAGTGATGGCACGTTTAAAGTTGCAAATTTTATTGAAGATTTTACAAAAAAGAGCAACAAACAATTATTATTGCGTTTGAAAAAAATTGAGACTTTTAGAGAATAGTGCTTTAATTTAGGCTTGGGATCCTTTTTCATCATTTACGATTATTTTCTAATTTTTCCCGCCAAATTTTGCAACAGCCAGTTTTAAAACGTTTTCTTAAAATTTTGCTAATATTTCGTACTTAAATCTCATTAATTTTGGTATCCAAAAGGTATCAAAGGTAGGGTAGTGCCATTTACGATTTTAAAGTGGACGAGGGAACCATCATTCACGGGTATCAGTTTTATTCCCCCGCGTTTTTGTAGGAATGGTATTTCTTGGTTTTTGATATCCTCTTTAGTGTAGAAAATTTTATATTTTTATTGTAACTTTTCAAATTGTCACCCTGCAGTCATATTTACATGAACTTTTCGACTTAAGACTTACGTAGAAATCATCCCTTAGGGTTTCAATAGATTATTAATTAGAGAAAAGGCCGAGGGGACAATTTATTGGAGGAAATTATCTTTTTTTAACTATAGCTGAATCGCAATAACCATACTTACTTAAAGCTAAATGTTTTATCGCTAAAGGTGGATCCAGCTTTTCCATGAGGAAAACATGCTATTTGAAAAAAAAATTAGTAGCTATAGATTAGTAGGTTAGCGGTAAATAGCCAATCGGAATCAAAACATTCAATTAATCAGCCGTAAGACTCCCTCCCTAACTTTAAATAAAAGTTTTTCTTGCCAAAAAATAGAGTTGACAACTTTTTTCAAAAAAATATATATTTTTATTTTTTTTCTAAAATAACGCAGATAAAGAGCACTAAATTAAGAACAATTGACTGAAAATTTGTTATTTTTACGTGATACAAAAAAATTAACTTAATGTAAAAATTACATTTTTTGCAGCATTTTTATGAACTTTTTCTGCGATTTTGTTCTTTTTTAATCTACATACAGCCTATGCCAAAATACCACTAAACGGCCAGCTTAAAACTATAATTAAGCCCAATTACATATGGGAGGGGGGCATAGTTTCAAAATATGTAATTTCATTTTAAAAGGCGAAAAGCCAAAATGTTTCAATTTAAGGTGTAATATCTCAGTAATTATATCAAATAAGGAAAAAGTTTTTGCTTTAGTGATGTATTCGTAATTTCTCTTTTTTTAACCATTAAAAATGAACGTTTGTGTATTTTTCTCTAATTTTCGTTATACTAGGTAAGCAACTTATATACCTTTTAAATATTTGATCGATTGTATTTCTATTTTGCTTACTGGAATTGAACTAAGTTATAAAAAAGCGAAATATTCCAATATTTGGGCATTCTAATATTTAAATAATGGAGTATTCAGTTATGTATACATTTCAAGTATCGAAAATTTGGAATATTTGAATAAAAATTTTAACAAGTACTTAATAAGAAAAAAATTCGAAATCAGTATAATTTTATCAAAATTTCCAAATGACTCCTGCACAAGATATGTATATCACTTCCTATATAAAAAAATATATATAAGCACAGTTATTCCTCTTGCTAAAGCATTAATCTTATATGATTTTTATAGTTGGATAATTGGACAATATCATTTTAACTACCTGTTGAGATGAAGTGACAATACCTCAAAAATGCTGTGTAATCATCACAGTTAACATTTACCTGGTTTTCCTATAGCATACAATGATAAAAGGTCCTTAATATTAAACTCAGAAGTAATCCTTATACAATGCCTTATTTAAGTATTATATTCCAATATTTTCATTTGGGATTAACAGTGGCAGAGTACAAATATATATTTATTTATACCGTGACAGTGGTGTTTATAATATTTATATGGCTATTTATTTTTAAAAAACTTAGGTAAGTTGTAAAGAAAGGTTGGTATATTATAATAACGTATTTGTTTAACAACGTTTTGACAATTACGACAAGTTATATAGTTATATAGTCAAATTCCTTTCCGAAGGGAAGTTTTACACTTTTACAATAGGCCACCCTGCATCTAAGATCTTGTAAAAGGGAATCTCTGTTCGAATAATCAGTCGACCACAAGGGACCACACATAATGATGGTACTGATTTGTTTTGTTTTTATAGACTGGCCCATCCGTGGCGGTGTCTTTATCGAAGAGATTCCTAGAATTTCGCATGTTGTTCAATCTAATATACTGAATATGCTGAAACAATAAATGGTGAAGAAAGGGCTACAGGTCATCGATTTGATCAAAGAAACTAAATTATGGTACGTGCACATTTTTAGAGTCTCTTGTAGCAGTCATGCCCTCGGCTTTTGATAGATATGTAAATAACTTTAATGGGATATATTGTAATCTACATCGCGATCAGAATAATTTGGTCGATGGAGAAAGCACTTTCGCATACAATTTTATTCGTGATAAAGGCAACACTAGGTAAATAGATTTGCAATAATTAATAAAAAGCCGCTAAACAGCTGGACAAATTAAGCGGACCCAAGCGAATATTTAGATAAACTTTGGAGTCAAATGTTATGCGAACGAATTTCTAGCACCTATGTCTAACAACTGACTGGATTGTCCTCTCTGTTGACGTCGATACCGAATTTTCTAGATTTATAGAAAATTTATCTACTCTGGCGTTCAAATCCTTTCCTCTCAGGCCTATCAAAATTAAGTAGCATAAACCCTGGTCAACTAAAAGCTTACGCACATCTGCAAAGAAAATGCGTTGATTATCTCACCTAAAAAAATACTCGGACAGCGTCTTCTTCCATGATTACGTGAAACTTTACAGAAAAGTCTATCATACGACTATAAAAGCTGCCAAGGACATTTATTATAATGAGAGGCAGGCTAAATTCGGTAACGTTGCTAAGGAATCATGGTTTACGGTGAATGACTTAGGGAATAAGACTTCTTCGTCTAGCATAATCTCTAATTCACCTGAGAACCTAAACAATTACTTTGTAAATGTTGCATTTACATTTACAATTAAAGACATTAAAAGCAAATCCTCATCTGGGACTGATGGCCTTTCTCTGAAGATGTTCTCAAACCTGCCGGAATGCACATTAAACCATCTTACTACTTTAATTAACAAGTCTTTCCAAAATGGGGTTTTTCCAAACTGTCTTAAGACGGCAATAATTATTCCTTTGCGTAAAGGAGGAGATAAAACCACGCTTCGAACTGTCGATGTCGCCCAGTTGCACTCCTTCCCACCTTATCATAGATCATTGAAAGATTGGTTAAAAAAATGCTTCTATCATTTCTCTCTTAATATAAAATACTTACTACTTACTACCCATCAATTTGGATTTTTAAGTAACAACAACCATCACTCTAGAGCAACATTTTTCTGCGATTTCTCTAAAGCTTTCGATTGTGTAAATCATAATATCTTAATTAACAAATTGCAGTACTACAGATTCATAGGAGTGCCTCTCGAATAGATTAAGTCGTATCTTAACAACAGAAGTCAGCTCGTAAGGTTTGATACGTCGAGGTCTTCTTGCAAGCCAATATATTGTGGAGTACCCCAAGGTTCAGTACTAGGCACTATTTTGGTTCTGCTGTTTATCAACAGCATTGCTTGTCTGGACATGGCCGGTAAAGTCTATCTCTTTGCGGACGATACTAGTTTCACTTGGAGCAACCCGGATATTACGGCGCTTCACAAAACTGTATCTAGTGACTTAATCACCATTAATTAAATCACGGTGCGATTCTAATCTCCTGTGCCTCAACGTTTCTAAAACTAAAGTTTTGTCGTATAAAAGTACGTTGTAATCTTTGGTACTTAATAACACCACTATTGATGTCGTCGTTACCACGTACAAATTGCACAATTATCTATTTGTGTTTTCATATGTTTTAAATGTTTTGTACTCTAGATCTAACTTTGTCTACAAATTGAGATTTTTTTTTTACAAAAAGCATTATATTATTATTATATCGGTGCGAGGTTTACATAATTTAAAAGACATTATAATTCTGAACAAGCCTGTTTGAACAGATTTTTTTGGTTTGAAACATCTTGTTTCATCGGATTACTTAAATTGTACGTATAATACTGAAAATGTCAATTGGTAATCGAGAAATACGCTTTTTCCACATGCCTCCTGATATGTTAACTACGATACTAGAGATATCAACATATTTTTGCATATCGCTCTGAATATGAATAAAACCGGAAAGTGATATTGGACAAGCTTATAAAAGGGGCAAAATGAATGGCTGATTTAACGAATTTCTCTGCCGACAGAGAAGATATCACGTTAGGAGTTCAGTGTGACCAAAGAAATCATTAAAATTTGATGGCCTCGGTTGTCTGACCGATACCTGTCTCGCGTTTGGTTGGCACTAACAAGCGGCTTTTTACGAGGATTTAAATCAACTTGTTAGAGCTGAATAAATGACGAAAGGACGAAAGCATACCCTTCGGTATATTGACTCAATGTAACAGAGCGTGGGAAACTCTAAAACATATTAAACTAAATACTTATTTAGTTTTTAATAGGTTTGATCAAATTTGTTAATTTCATATATGACAAGATACTGAAATGCGGACATCTATGAGACCAGAAGGAGATAAGACTTCTTCTTTTTCTTGAGAGCCGAGAGCAAGACAAAACAACAAAGTCTTGGTAATTATTGTATTTATTTTGAATCCATAATGACCTATTTTAATATTCGAAATAAGTTTAAGAGCTATAATAAGGGACTGCAAAATATTATGAAAACGGCTTTTCCTTCAAGCAAATTGTCCAGAAATAAAAATTCGATTTACTGATGAAATATGACATCTGCAAATTACAGTTATTAGTACCATGAGTGGAATGAATTTCTTCCCTAGAAATAAAAAAAATGGAAATGCCACAAAAATAAAATAACACTTATTTTGCCGCTAAAAAAGATTACCGTAGCAGTTAAATGAATTAATTAATTATCTAAGGTATCATATTATAAAAAAATCACTGAAAAGAAAATGTTGAATCTAAGAATTACACTCTCGAATAGAAATTGCAAGCATAAAGACGATCTATAACAATTAATCTCAAGGGATATTGCGGATTATGGATTGATGCAAACGGACATTCACTGTTGTGCATTATATGAAACAACTACAAACCATAAGTTAAAAAATAACAAAATATTCTACAGCAATATAAACTAAATAATATTCTTGCATTATAATATATTAAATGGAAAAGTGTACCAAAACACAGGTTTTGGACATCAGATAAAAATGTTTAAAAATCGGTCTGGTGTGTCACTAGTATGAAACTTTGTTAGACAAGCTAGAATTTGACATTGCGAAGTATCAAGGATTCTAGAAAAGCTGCTGATTCTGATTCTGAGATTTACATGTCTTTTATATTTATTGATTGTTGTTGGTTTATAATATATCAAGGATTTTGCGTCTTCGCTTACTGCTTTTATTCTTCAAATATTATAATATAATAGCACATAATATAATGTAGAAGAATCATTTAAACCGCAAATTTATTATTGATATATTAGTGGAAAACTTGCTGCTGATTCTGAGATTTACATGTCTTTTATATTTATTGATTGTTGTTGGTTTATAATATATCAAGAATTTTGCGTATTGGCTTACTGCTTTTATTCTTCAAATATTATAATATAATAGAACATAATATAATCTAGAAGAATCGTTTAAACGGCATATATAACGGGAAAACTTTTAGGCTATTAAAGAACTGCGACAAAGTTATGTTTAACACATTCCTACCAGTTATTATTAACCGGAGTCTAATTGATTTCTGGCCAAGAAGCCCTTTTTCTCGCCTTTTGTGTTTACCCCAATGACAATAACCAACGGCTTAAGTTCTTTCAAGTATTTAAATCAGTTTAAATTGTTTCTTTGTGTTAAAATGTTAGGTCATTAAAATTCTTCAGGAGGGTACTCTGGCTCTTTTAGATAATCCGATGTGTTTACTGATTTAGCCTTAGCCATAACGTGTCTGAGTGATGCCGCCATGACAATTAGGCACTTTTGAGGAAATTTAAAGCTCTAGGTTCAGGTGTCGTATATGTTATATTATCGTAAACATATTAAGTGATATACCTGTCTTTACTATGTACTTATAATGAATTTAGATAAAATTAAATTATTTCAGTATATATTAGGTTCCTAAAAAATAGTAAAGTAAAACAAGCAATTAATATTAAATAAGGGTCATTTCCACATGTCAGGACAATGTCCTTTAAAGATACCTATACCGAATAGATTAGTTCATTCCTGCATAAATGGCATTTATATAATTGAAATCATCGGAGGAAGAAGGAGAGGGGACCCATGAAACTAGATTTGGGAAAAATGATTTTAAAATATTCAAGCAAATTCTCAAATCATATTTTTATAAGTCTAAATTAATAATATTTGGTAATTACAATATTTATAATGATATTTAATTAACTTTTTAAAAACTTTTCTTTTTTATGCACAAAATTTAACTTTTCGATTGTTGAAGGGTTGAAAATGGTCGAGCATTATTTTAAGACTGATAATAACACCATAAGAATACGAGAACAGTATAAGGAAAATGGGACGAGTAGAGTCTTTATCTCCAGGTAGCAGGTATCTAAATAGGTAAGCAATTATATCGAATGCATCATAGCATTTCGTAATGCCAATACATGCAATATTTTGCGAAACCGTTAAGTTTTGATACATGATATATTATAAAAAAGAATATGCATTAAAAATGTGGTATATTGCATTAAATAACACCCAGTTGATAAGTGCCTTGCATTTTTAAAACATCAACAAAGCATGCGTAAAAGCAGATTAAATCAAACAAGTTTTATTCGGAATAGTTTCTTCTAATTTAAAAAATAATAGAGATCTTTCCATTTAATGTAGGATGATCCAGATATAATCCTGCAAATTGTTGCCAATTCGGATACACCGTTGGCAACTGATTCATTTTTTTTGGTACGTGATGTTGAAGTCAGCTTATTATAGAAGATGTGAGATGCATCATCTCCATCTTCTTCACAACATAATTCTGCGGCATCCGAATCATCGCTGTTTTCTTCTTCTTCAACAAGAACTTTTTCTTCGCTTCCCTTCTAGATTTTCTAAATGATTTGCTTATCTTCCGCAAGTGCCTGCTTTACTATTTCTATTTGAGATGCAGAGTTCCATTCGATATTTCCCTCCATTCTTGTTCCTTTTACAGGACATCCCATTTAACATGTTTCCACGTTGGGTGGTAACTGAAAGAGATGATATGTTGGCTACAATGGTGAGCGAGATATTTCCACAGTTGGCGAGCTAAAAATACCTTTGCGTCGATAGGTGCTTCACGTCTGTTACTTTAGTTATATCATTATTCTCTGCTGGGACAAATTAATGTTAGGGGAAAATATCTGCAATAACAGTTCATCCTGGACGAGTTCTGGTCCAGCTGTTTACTGCTCCATTATAATATTTGTTTAAAAGTCCATAAAAGCTAACATCACCTGGTTGCATCTTATGTGAGGTCATAAGATTTTGCATATTCCTTAACTCTGGGGCTGTAGCAGCAACACTTTTTTCTTTCATCTATCTAATGAGAATTTCATAATTCTACGGGTGCATCGTCATTTTCCATATATTTTTTATAGGTAAAATAATGCTGACGTTCCGACAGTTTTCATACATCCCATCACTGTTGATTGCTTCCCTTTGTCGCAAAAATTATGCAATTTTAGACAGAAACGGTGGATAGTTCTGATTTATCCAAATTTCATATTTCGTTTGATTCAACATCTCTCTCTATTATTACTCCAGATAACTCAGACAAACATTTAAAATAGGTTTGAATTTGTTGTTTATTGAAAGGCTCGGACTCGCTGATGACATTGACTCAGGTGTTTTATGGCAAATTGACGGATTCCGTTCCCTATATACCTTAACTATTCCCAGCCAAGGCTCAGGGACTTGTTTCATACCTTTTTTGTACTTTAGTATAAGCTACAACCAAAAATCAGTGCTCAACTAATTTAAACCATCCACAGTGGGGCAGAAAGTATCAAGGAGGATTCCAATAACATGAACATAAAACTAAAATAAATGAAGAATTTAGAAGCGTCACAATAAAAAAGAGGTATACAAAATAGCATTTCTTTGACTTTAGAAGATTTGAAAAGAAAATATGATCAACTATTTCCTTTAAATAAAAATGTATTCAAACTTTCCGAACTAGTAAAGTACATTCCGTCTGCATATATTATTATTTATATAATACTGTTGAAGATCCTAATTGAAGGCAAAATGAAGTTGAAGAACTTGGTACTTGCAGCAGTGAGAAAGAACACGAGAAGATTAAGTTAAAAAAAATGATTTGTACAGCTTGATACCAATCGTTTGGCTCAGGAACTTGTTTCATACCTTTTTTGTACTTTAGTATAAGCTACAACCAAAAATCAGTGCTCAATTAATTTAAACCATCACAGTGGGGCAGAAAGTATCAAAACTTACCAACAATTCTGGAAAGCAATAAAGCTTGTACTTTTGTATTCAGGAATGTGTTTTAAGTGTAAATGTGACATACTAATATCAACAGATATATTATTCTAACACTAAAACTGAGCTTTATCCACAATACCGAAACAGAATTTTTGCACTCGACGCGCGTTTCGCTAACCATGTTAGCATCATCAGGAGATGATCATCTCCTCCTGTTGCCGAAGGTTCCAAACCCCAACATAGATATATTATTCACACTATACAGGGTGTCTCATTATAACTGACACCTTTTAAAATAAACTGCTCCTTAAAAGTTAGCGATATTAAAATTCGTAACTCATTTTTAAGTTGTAATAATTTATTAAATATTTAACGCATTTTGCAGTGCGAGACATCGCCAGAAAGAGCAGACTTTCTACTTTTACATGGTGTTTGAAAAACGTTCTTGGAGAGGCACTTGTCAATTATACAGAGCGGGAAAGAAAGTGATGCAAAAACTTTAAAGAATATAGAGCTATACCATGTATGACAAGAAGTGTGGAGACAAGTTTTTTCAAGTTTTGGATTACTTGTAATATTCCCTTTCAATTCAGGGTAGGAACCCATATTCGATTTTTATTCGTAACAAAATGGTAATTAATTATTTGAAATTTTGTATTTTTTTTTGACGACGCGACGCCGACGCTCGTGAAGCTAATCCTACGATACATTTCACAATCTACCTAAGCCAGGTGGAATCATTGTTTACCTAATGTCAACAGTGTGTCAACGTATTGGCTCTTTGAAATTTGAAAATTTAAATTCGTGCTATAATGGCAAGACGTAAGTTAAGTGTTGAACAAGCCAGTCGGGCAGTCCGCATGCTTCAAAGTGGTCGTTCATGAACATGTCGCAGAACTGTTCAACGTTTCACAAAGTGTCATTAGTAGACTTAACAGTCGTTTTGACGGCCGTATACCGATCTTTACATATGTGAAGGGAATATGAGTGGCGAGCAGTACAGAGAGAAAATCATAAGCAACTTCGTGCCATATTTTTACGCTGCTATAGGGGATAGGTTTTTATTTCTAGACGACAATGCAAGACCTCATAGAGCTGCTATTGTCTTAAATGACCTTGAAGAAAATGGCATACCCCACCTTGCATTGCCACCTCTATCGCCAGACCTGAACTGCATTGAACATGCGTGGGATATGCTCCAAAGGAAGTTAGACGAGCACGTGTCGGCAGTACAAACGCTTGACGATTTAAGAAGAGTTCTACCAGATTTGTGGAATGCTATTCCACAAAATATGATCAATAATTTAATTGGCAGCATGCCAAGGAGATGTCAGGCCGTAATCGATGCTCGCGGGGGCTTTACCACCTATTAATTTAATTATATGTTTTTTTTTGCTCTTTTAACATTATCTGTTTTTAGGTTTAACTTTTCTATACCACTGTATACAGTAAACTTAGTTTTATTTATTTAAATTTATGTTTCTGGCTTGGGTAGGATGTGAAATATAGCGTAGGATTAGCTTCACGAACGTCGTCAAAATAAAAAATACAAAATTTCCAATAATTGATTACCATTTTGTTACGAATAAAAATCGGATATGATATCCTATCCTGAATTGAAAGGGAATATTATAAGTAATCCAAAACTTGGAGTAACTTGTCTCCACACTTCTTGTCACACATGGTACAGCTTTATATTCTTTAATGGTTTTGCATCCCTTTCTTTCCCGCTCTGTATAATTGACAAGTGCCTCTCCAAGAATGTTTTTCAAACACCATGTAAAAGTTGAAAGTCTGCTCTTTCTGGCAATGTCTCGCACTGCAAAATGCGTTAAATATTTAATAAATGATTACAACTTCAAAATGAGTTACGAATTTTAATATCCCTAACTTTTAAGGAGCAGTTTACATCAGGCTATTCCTTGAGAAGTTGGAGAAATTCAAATAGAAAAACAGTGAAGTAAGTATCAGTAGAAATATTAATATATTTTTTATAACAGAATTATCCCTGCTTGAGGTTACATTTGTTGAAGAAAAATTAAATTCAAGACTAGCGACATAAAAAATAGAACACAAAGGAATATGTTGCTACAGGACACACAAACATTATCACAATACTAAATAAACATTAAAAAACAGGGTGTTTCATTAATATCGCAAAAACATTCGAGATGGGGTTTCTTGCTTAAAAATAAGAAAAAAAGTTCATATGAACCTATGTCCGAAAATACTTAAAATTTTATTTTTATTTTTGTTTTTGTAAATAACTTTTGGAATAATTGAAATATTTTAATAAAAATCGGTCATCTAGGGGTTTTTTGACATGAAAAATTTAAATTTGATATTAGTTTGGTTTCTGCTTGTAGGTGGCGCCACTTACAGACGTTTTAACCAATTTAAAGGGTCATAACACCTTTTTTTGTATGTAAATAATTGTTTTGACAAATATATGGTATTTACATATATACAGTTGATGAGGGAACAGAATAAGAATTAAAAAATAATAATAAAAAAAATTGCCCGACTTCCAGTTCTAGTAAAAAGGTTACGAAAATTTCATCCTCCTGCGCCTACCTAAATTACGACATTATAAGCAAAAAGTAGCAGCTGAGTGCATTAACACATTAAATAAAAATGCTTACAAAAAGAAACTATGACAAAATTGACACTGAATACGGCAGAATTTGTTACTTTTTTTCTAAGAGAAATCCTACGTTTGTATAAATTTGTAAATGTTTACAGAACTCACGTAAATGCCTCCTGAGAATAACAGTAAAATGCAACAATATATTTTTTTATACAATAATGATCTATTTATCATGTTGATTGTTTTGCATGATTATTAGAGCACAAAGAGTAGACCGAATTTATCAATACTTATTGCAATTAAAAAAGTTAAAACAATATACGCATCCAAGACGCTATTTTGACAAGCTTCATGGCTTGTTTTATGGCACTGACAATTCAAGGCTAATGTAATTTGGAAAGCAGGCTGTATAGCAATAAGATTACCGTGGTTATTGTTGTCAGTTACCTAATTATTAATTTTAAAGTTTTTGGTGAGTTTTCCCTATTGTGGCCCCTCTGTGGCATCCGTCAACTGCCAGTTGTTGCCATAAACAGATAATGGACTAGTTTGTATTTCATCCACTACAGTTATCAGTATAAACACTAAGAAATTAACCTTAAGGGTTTTTTTCTCGAAAATGTTTATACAATGAACTAACAATGGTATTCCGTTTGGAAAAATCCATTGGATTATATCGCTTTTCTCCAGGAAGAAGTTAATACTTTTTCAAGCTTCCTGGAATGGTAAATAGCGTTGTTCATAAATAGTTGAGGAGAAATAATGCCCAGCATGTGCTCAAAACATTCTTCGGAATCATCTGCGTTTATGTCCTCGTGATATAATCACCAGTTTTCTTTGGCCGAAATGCTAGTAAGCCGCCTTTTATTAAGCTATTTTTTCTACGAGCGTGTGAAAAGTGACATTTTTCACACCCATTTCGGTATATCATAAGTAGCTATTTACTACCAATGTGTGTAATTATTAACCAGCTTCCTTTACCAGAAGGCGCCTTAATTCCAGTAGACTATACTTCTATAAAATCTTGGCGCAACGCTGTTATATTTCTTGCCATATTTTGCCAACAGTGTATCCCTCGTTTACCCAAGTTTCCTTGAAATAATAGATAATTACATTGTCTCTCCAATATTACTTTACTGCTCTTAAATATCGTTTACGTAAACAAATAATTTCATCTTTTTCCACCAGGAATGATTTTCTACTTTGCACTTTTTCGTAACTAAAATAATTTTTTTAGAGCCCTCCATAGTGTCGTGTTGCTCATACGCGCAAAGTTTTCCTCTTTTAGCCATTCTTTTACAAAAGATGGGTATTTATTTCTCAAAATAAAATTAATGCAGCATTCGTCTTATAGCGGTTTTTGTATCATCATCGATGCCCATTTCTTTTCTATCTTTTTTTTTCTTGGTGATTTGATTGGACCAGTTTTTCCCTCCCATGATGATTTGTATATAATTCAGTCTCTGATCCCACCCCAACACATTTCAACTATTTTTGTTTAAGGGCATTGTAGACAGAGCACCTTCACTAACTCTTTTTACAGGGGCAAAATCAGAGACGCTAGTAATTTTCAGAAACAAACTGTTTCATTTCTTACCGTTTACCATATATTATAGAGGTTATTATAAGCAGGTGTGTGAGCAGTAATGTTTATATGAACTGAGAAGTAGATACTACGCCTATGTAATAGCCGAAGTCCTAAAATTGAACCTTTCTCGGCTTTTGAGATGTTTTATTACTATTTTATTATTTTCCCTAATTTTCAAATAATAATTTATAAAATCTAAAATATTGCCAAATATTTCGAGGCTCTATTTCCTATTCTATTTGCGATATTTCCAAATATGATAAAATTTTAAATTTTATGATTCAAATCATGTATCAAAAACAAAATCTCTGGTGATTCGCACGCATTTTTATAATAACTGGCACAAATTAACTTGTGTTATTTAAATTAGAATATCAACAAAAGAGGTTGTTTTGGTGAGATACTTGTATATTTGATAGTACTAATACTAAATGAGGACACAGTCTCACGATCGAATAATAGAAACAATTTTTGCCAGCCTTGTTATATTATAATCACGATTTGTGTAAAACCAGATGAAATTATATATTTGGATCATCAAAAGGCGTTAAATAAATATAAATTTTATGTTTTAAAACAACCTCTTTTGTTGATTATTCTCCCGCTCTATATATATATCATTCCTATATAAGGTTTGTGGTAAGTCAAATCTTGACCATAACAAAAGAGACTGAGGGACGGGAATGGTTGTGCTTAATCTATCATAAATCTTCAAGAAATCCTAAGACCTAGGTATAAAAAAACCAGAAGCCGACTAGACACGAGAAGCTTCTTAAAATAATACCTGAATTTAAGGGTCACAAATCATTAGGCAGAGAAGGAAAAAAGGGATTAGGCCCTGCGTTTTGTCCTTAAAAGTAACATTTAAAAATTGTCTTTAGCAACGTCACTGCTAGTATAACATACATATTTCAGAATTGGATATATCATTTCCATTCATTACGGAACCTTGATACATCTTATATTAAATTTTTTTTATTTTTATATTGACATAGGCTTGTTTTTAAATGATGTGCAACGCCGAAATAATAAATTCACACGTACTTAGGAATGCATCATGTTTTCATATTTTCTTATAATAATATAATTAAATAATCGAAGAGAATAGGCAGAAAATAGTTAGTGTACATTAATAATGATTATATTCCCAGAATTGATTTACTACTATGATAAAATTTCTAAATTATTAAATGCTAATTATGCATAAAATTGCGTCCATTCAAAAGATAGCGATACAAAAATATTTATTCTTAATTATCGCGTAATGTTAAAGACCGATACATTATTGTAATGAATTTAAATGCATATCATGGCAAATATGTATTTATTTTCATCTTTATTCTGTTGTAATATAGCTATAGATTTCTGCAATAACAAACTAGTTCCCGGAAAAGGGTCAAAATGCCAACCTTTGTTTTGATTTAAAAGATGTTTCTCTACCATCTGGTTGCCAGATAAATTCCGTATTGCTTGTGTTTCATTTCATACCATCTCTTGCACGTAACAAATTTGTATTTGTACCGTGTTTTGAGTTACTGGTGTTAAAATGTTACTTTTAATGAAACACACCAATTTTGTGATCGAAATTCGAATGCTATATTTACAACAATCTCCTGTTAAGATTTCACATCATTTTACACTATGCTCAATTGGATTCTGCCAAATTATTTCCCAGAAATATGATATAGAGACATCAAAGACTAGATTTAAGCACCTTGACATGATATGCTTTTTTAAACATTGCCAGAATTTGCATATCACAAATAGACTGTTTATTACCTATTAAAAATGAGAGAATAACGCTTAGGGCTACTACTTTAAATTTCGATTAGTCACTTTAAACACTCGTTAAATTAATCAGTGTTGAGAGTGGGTCAGTATGAAATTAATAGATGTGTGTGATATTCAAAACACTGATTATTTAGTTGAACCTAATCGGAGTTCAGTGGTCCTTAATTTATAAATATAATATAATAATAAAAAAGGAGGGAAAAGAGGGGATTTTTTTTCTTCATTTTCTTACTATATTTATTCTTTATTTCCAATGAGCTTGACATCATATAAAGGATTGTTTCCAAATCCGGCTTTACGAGACAGGTCCCTACCTTTTTTCCCGATCAGTATCAGAATAGTCCAAAAGTGGTATCTTAATTAGCAGGAATTAGTGATCTAATATCAAGGCCGAGCTTGCATAAGTGCGGTTTGTCGATAATTCGAAACTACATGATCGATCGATAGTTATATTAATTTTCCTAGCGGTTAAATCGAAATCTTTAATTTTTTTACCATGGCGTTTTGATTAGATTTACAGCTGCTAAATTGCTTGCCGTAATGTTTATTATAAGCCTTAGGAGCAGTAGGAATATTATCTCTAATAATATTTTATTGACTCTTTGGGGGTTTTCCAAAGCGGCTTGTCCAGAACTGCGACCTGTAAGATCTATTGTGGTTCTTCTGTTCTTAGAGCACCTTATCTAGTTTTATATCCATAGTCTTGATAATGATCTCTCAGTGTAGCATGTAGCTGCTGAATTGGTTTCGTGCATTTGCTTGAAACGTGTCCTCACGATATCCTCACAATGGCACAGACCGTTCGGTTGCAGTTTCCTCTTCTTTTTAACAGAAGCTGTATAGTGTTTCATCTGCCAGATTCATCAGACTTAGGTATCTTTTCAGTCGACAAGTGCGACAAAGCTACCATCATTCTGACGGCCTTTCTTATTGTGGCTTAGTAAGTCAGCTATGAGCTTGGCTGAGAAACTCTTAATTAATTTCTTAGCGTGTCTCTGTCCCGGTCGGATATTCCACCATTCCTGAGACTCCATTGCTACCCATTTCATAGCGAATACCTTAGTAGTACACCGGACCTCCTTACAAAAGGATTCTGGTCCCACCAAAGACCCCGACGAGACTGGTTTGGCTACTTCACCGGATCTTTCGTGCCTTTGTGGCCTTCGGGTCCCGAAACCCAAGCAAAATTCACTTTGTTCTGACTACCCAGCTCGTTCAATGCTTTGTAGCAACTCTCTACCAGTTTGTATGTCAACTTTTGATCAAAAATTATTCTTAAGTATTTTACTGTTGTGGAAAGCTTTTCTGTTCAGCCCCCTCCAGGACTCTTCTGTGTGTGAAGCATCTAATATTGTTTCTATGGACTAACCGACAGCTTTTCGCGTTTACACCAGTCTCGCCAAGAGTGTGCCGGTAAATTTTTCTCACGCCACTATCGCTATATCATCTGCATTTCCTAGTTTTTAGAGTAGATCATCTATTAGAATGGCCCACAACAGTTTTACAAATTTCACAATGTCAATTAATAAAGCGCACCTTATTAGTCGAAAATCAATGGACTTTATTAGCCTAAATGCTTTTTAAATATCAAAGAAATAAAACCAATCCAAGTGCCTTTATCTTTTCGTTTTTGTTTTAATAGCAAAATACAGTCCATACAACAAGTAACATAAGAGACCATTTACTGGAGTTTAATATTTTTAAACAAACACATTATTTTCCTAAATATTATAAGTAAATTTTACTATTCTGACACCTACACAAAGCTTTGTTTGAATTGTAAGCGATTTCACAGTATTGTAACCCGTGGTGAACTTAACGCAGGTAATTAAAAGTGCTGCCGGATTTTTGAAAAGAAACTTTTCAGTTTTGGCTGCTGGACTTTGTTTGCCGAAGCTTACTTTTTCCTTTAACAAATGGATGCTGGTGATTGAAAATTATAAGAGATTTCAATTGCAAAGACCCAAACAAAAATAGTTGATTTCCTAACAAAAAATTGATACGTTTCCCGATGAGTTAGAAACTTAATCATTTCTAGGACCGTACATTAAAAACAAGTAAATTAAAAATTATTAAAAATTTTAATAATTTTATAGGTAAAATTAATAAAATAAATTTTCAGGTAAAATTAGCATACTTTTGACACTGCCGAGACTAAAATAGGCGGGAAAGTAGGCAAAAACGCACACACGGTCGTTGAAAAAATATTTAGATGCAATTAGTACAGAAAAAAAATCGTGGATTGTACCTACTTAAAAGTTGTCGGCTTGACTATATCTGAAAACTACATGTAATCCAGATTAAATCATACCTTTTCTACAAAATGTTTCAAATTATACAACAATAATCATTGCCTTAATACCAAAACTATTTTTACAACTTAACCTCATCAGAAAAAGTTCACCCTTTAGTTCAAAACATTGGCAATATGACAATGTTAAGGTTCTATGTGTAATATTGGAACCCACATATTTAAAAATATGTAACAGACGTTATCAATTAATTGGCATCCAGAAATAAATTATTTTAATGTTCATTTGAATGTCATAATTAGTAAACTTCTCACTAGACTTTAAAATCTGAAGGCCGTGGGTCCTTCAGATTTTAATGAGTTGGTAAACCTAGCATTTGCCCATTCCCTAAAAAATTTCAAAATTCTTTACAAGCAGTAACGAGGCAACTTTATAATAGTAAATCAATTATTTTACCAGATGGCCAACGTGGTTTCAGGAGAGATTCTATTACTTCTTTCTCTTCCTCTAACAACCGTTATTGACGATAGTATTCGGGCATGGGAACAGGGGAAATGCAGCATGTGGGATTGGTGTAATAAGTTAAAATATTCTTAACTTAATGAAAAGCCTCTTAACTTGTAACTTTCTATTTCTCAAGAGAGCTCAACGAGTTTTTTTTAGGAACAATCTGGTTTTAGACAAAATTTCAATATTATCATAAGTTACTTTACTCAAAGAACTGGGGTCCTGTTTTCTTTTATCTTTTTGAAAACCAGTTATTAAAAATTATTGCGTACAGACATAAAACGATGACAGTAAATATTAAAAGAATATCTTTAAGACAGACTCTCGATATAATTTTAAATTTCGATTTAACATTTAGAGATCTTATGAAAAAACCTTCTTCAGACATTTTTAACGCCAATTACCGTAAATATTTTTCCAAATCTTTAGTTTTGTCTAATTTGAATTTTTTTTATGGAAATTATTTGAATCCTTCTGATACAAATCGTATATGAAGGGTGTAGCATTTTAGCTAAAAACAAACTATTTTCTTAAATAACTTTTTATTTAGTCACTGCTTTGCAACCAATACCTACTTTATAATAATTAATATATATATATATATA
>MU182271.1:0-30896 GCA_016904865.1 Pissodes strobi | reverse complement strand
GTGGTAGAAAATTACATGTTATATGGGAAACTTTTTATTATTGATTTATCAGAAAATGTTATTCCTAATGAAAGAAGCTACGTGAGTAAGATATTCTCGCTAAACTATAACTAGGGGCACAGGGGGCGAAACCCTGGAATGGGGCCTATGGTACTGGAGTCCCATTTTTTACAGATTTGGAGCCCACGGGGGCGAAGCCATAAAATTGGGCCCCTAGCCTTAAAAGGGGGCCTCTGGTATGAGAGTCCCATTTTCTACAGGGGGCTCCTGGGGGAGGTGAAGTCCTAAAATTGGGCCCCCTTTTTTAGAGATCTGGGAAGGGACCTCTGAAGGCGAAGCTCTAAAACGGAGACGAAGCCCTTTAATCTAAATACCCGAATAAGCGTGTGAAATGTCCAGTTTTCAAGAGCAGTTGTTAGTGCGTTTTTGTCTATTTTCAGGGCAGTCGTAGAAAAAATATATTGGGATATAAAAGTGAGGAGATATTAGATAATTAAAATAGTTGTGTAAATTTTACTTTTTTGAAATTAAATTATATCAGAGATTATCCAAGATCCCTGTATATCTGTATATCTTTAATCCGTTAGATGTTAAGGACTCGTAGATGGGGAGATAATTAAAATCAATTTGGATTTCTCCCTGCTCTTGATTTTTCTAGAAAAGGTCTACTAATTTCAGAGGCTGTGAAACCAATGGAAACAGTATCTTTGACATAATATATGAAGCACAGGAACAAAAAACAATGAGTATTGGATGTCCTTTTTAGAAACATAAAATAATAATAATATCATAGCTTGTTAAAGAAGCGGTTGAATGCATATTGTGATTTAAACTAGGGATAGACCGATGTAACTTTATTACCGATACCGATATAGGGGTAACGGCCGATATAAAATGCCGATACGGATATACATTGGCAACATTTTATATTACCTGTTCACCATACTTTAATAAATTGTGTTAATTGTCGCAAAACTAGTAAGTATCGACATTTAAATCTTTTTTAGGTAAATTATTAAATTTTATTCAAAGGCCCAAAGCAGTATTTAATTTCGCGCTATGCGGTGTAGCGAATTCATCGGAGTTCATTCGATTCTTTATTTCGTCGCGATACTCAGATTTAAAGAATAAATCCTAATTTTGCTAATTTTCATATTCTATATTCTTCTTCAGTATAATCTCAAAAACCTAAATTGTCTTTGTCAAAATGTTGTTTGACATTTTAACTATACCTAACATTAATATAAATATGTTTTTGTTCTACATCCCTTATATAGATACTGTGTTTTGTTTTTTACTTTTGCATTCCTAATTGTAAAGACTGTTTTTTAATGGTTTTTGTTAATTTTAAAAACATGTCTAGCTTTTATTAAAAAGCTAAAGAGTGTTTTTGTGCACTTTTTGTTTCCAATTTAAAATCTATATATCGGGAATTGATGTCGGGATTTATTTGCCGATTGATGTCGGGATTTATTTTGCCGATACGATATATCGACAGATGCTGATATCGCCGATAACCGATATCCCTAATTAAAACCGAATTGGCAGAATCTGTACAGGGTTATCCCACGAGGACTAGACAAGGCGATTTCTTGACTTTCCCTGTACTTTTATAAAAAAAAACTTAAATAGTCATCTTATGTAATTTTCTACCGCGAATTCGGATGTGTTCAGCAAAAAACAATTAAACATCAAATAAAAGTGGTAGGGGTCACTTTGATATTTTTGGACTCTAGAAAAATTTAAACACATTTTGAGTATAATATCCTATACCTATCTTTAGCTGTTTACCAAATATTGACAGTTGAAAGTCGGGCATTTTGACACTTTGACAGGCTCTAAAATCTAAACCGCACGAGACAGAAAAAAACGGTTGTACATTCCTATTTTGGGTTTTCATAAGCTATCGAATGACAGTAACTTTGACTTTAACCGGAGGTTTAAAAGTCCCGGTTAATTTTATCCGCAGGTTAAATTTGAAGATACTGTAATTTGATAGTTTATGAAAACTTCAGATAGGAATGTGCAAACCGTTTTCTTTGATCTTGTGCGGTTTAGATTTTATCAAAGTGTCAAAATACCCGACTTTCAACTGTCAATATTTGGTAAACAGCTAAAGATGATATTAGATTATGATAGATATGATATTATACACAAAATGTGTTTAGATTTTCTAGAGAGTTCAAAAATGTAGTCATATACAGGGTGTTCCATTTAAAAAAATATCAAAGTGACCCATAGCACTTTTATTTGATGTTCAATTGTTTTTTGCTGAACATATCCGAATTTGTGGGTGAAAGTTACATAAGATGACTAAGTAAAAAAATTTCAAAAAATCGCCTTGTTTAGTCCTCGTTGGATATCCCTGTGCCTAGTAGAAGAAACACTGTAGAAGAAAACTGGCGAGACTTTCTTATGAGGCGCGTTGAAAAATCATAATGTTTGTTGTGTTTACCCATTTGGTTTACTCTTTGATTTGCTATTTTGTTCCATTCTGATTTTAAGTATTTACTTTTTCTAAATTCCTATTTATTAACTAGTTTTTTAACCTCTTGTGCTGTTGTAGTTTATATGTTTTCTTTGAAGTACATATCTCTACTATAAAATATCTATTATGGAATTGTATTCAATTATTTCAATTATTTTTCTGCACTTTGGTTTAAATGTATGCACAAAATATAATATGTATTTAAATAATAAAATAATCTCAATTAAAACTAAGCACTTGATTGAATGACTGCTATAATACGTTTGCCTACCCGATAATCTCAAAAGTTAGCAAATTAATAATGGGTTAATCTTTAGCACCCATAAAAACGTGATATAATATAGCATTACAAACTTTGCAAAATAGATGGAAAATTAATAAACTTCATACGGCTGCTCTCATTCCTCTAGTGTCAAAATTCCGCGTGCCTGTTTGTCACTCCCGGAGCCGCAACGTTCCATTTCCGTTGTAGCATTTTCTTTTTTCTTTTCAAGCACAGTATCCTGATTTTTCTTAGATAAAATTCTTTACGGTACTTATACATTTTATGCCAATTTATAATTTAAATTAAACAAATTCTCTTTTTTACAACAAAATTAAGATAATTCTGAGAATTGTTTAATCGGTCGAACTTTATGAAATATATTTCAATTTGAAAAATTACAATTTAACTTTTTGACCAACGTGTAAATATACATATATAAATACATGCAAACATATATGCTTATAAAAATTATTTAACAAGACAGCTTTATGCATTCTTTCTCGATTTCTCAATGTAGGCAGGTGAAAACAATTTTCTAGAATGAATGAAGTAGGTACATGATATGAGTGATCTCGTTAGCAAAAAAATAATTGGAAGTGGGTTTAGATTATTCCGACATTCTCATTCGTTCATATGAATGAAAAAATTAACTAACAAGAATCAAGTTAAAATAGAAGCAGTTTCTTTCTTACAGTAATATTTGTTAATTGATGAAATGCTAGAGATACATCTCCAGTTTTCCTATTTTAGTTTAGAGGTGATCTACCTAATCAACAAGAAAAGAAAATTAGCTGCTCATGTGATGTGAGCTCTCTACCCAGAAAAATTTGTTCTACTTCCTATTTTTATCTTAAAACCAACATTTACCATATGGTAATGGCATTGATCTAGGACCTAGGATAAAGCTTCATACAGGCCCACGGATCCAAAGCAATAGGAAATCAAACGTTGCATCAATTCCATATCACATGGTTATGGAGCATTGAAAATATTGAGTAATTTTGTCAAATATCTTACCGCAAAGGGAATTACCCATCTTCTTGGAAAGTCGCTCGAGTGCAACCTGTTCCAAAAAAAAAGACAAAAAAACACGCCCTCAAACTATCGCTCAATTGCCTTGCTTCCAATAATCTCCTAAGTCATGGAACGTGTAGTCAATCAGCAACTACTCAAGTATCCCGAGACCAACAGAATAATTAGCGATAACCAATACGGCTTCCGCAAACAGAGATCAACAGGAGATATATTGGCCTAAGTTACTTATATATGAAGCAGAGCAATTGAGAACTACGCAGAATCTCGAGCGATTCCGTTGGATATTTCGAAGACATTCGACAGAGTTTGGCATGCCGGATTGCTCAACAAACTACCGTCCTTCGGACTGCCAACTAGCTTGCCAGTTTCCTTAAGAACCGATCTCTGTACGTTACGATTGATGGGCACATCTCAGAAACATTCACAATTAATGCGGAAGTGCCTCAGCACCTATTACTTTCACCAACTTTGATCTTCATCTATATTTACGATCTGCTGACCAAAACCAATAATCCTGCGTATAGTACCCTTGTCACCCAACTTAGATCAGAAAAACATTTACCAGCGACTGATGCTTATCACCGGAGACAGGAGCAGATTACAACAAGTAATCTGGAGAAACTTTGAAATTAAGGCGCAATGGTCCAGTGCAATGCAACAAAAACCCAAGCAGCCACGTTTACCAAGAAGACCAATACGGCGGACCCTGACATATTATGGCAGGATCGACCATTCCTTCAATCGGACTACTGGGTGTCTTGATGGTCAACAGCAATATGTCCTGGCATGACCACGTTGCCAACATCGTAAAATGAGCCTCGCAGAAGCTTGGTGCGCTATAAACTGTATACACCGCAGCAGTTGCTGTTGCTCTACAAAGCGCAAATAAGACCGTGCTTAGAATATTGCTCAAACATCTAAAGCCTAAAGCACCCTAAAGCTGCCGGATTCCATTCAAAAGTTGGCTGTGCGACCCGCCGATGACCCGGAGTTGGCCCGAGATCTGGATAGCCTGGAACACCGTAAAAATGTGGCCGAGATATCCCTGTTTTCAGATGTTTTCACGGCAGATGTTCCCAGAATTTGACTCACCTCATCCCGCCACTAGCAACGCCTGTCACATAATCACCACAGACGGCGGAGGCGCACCCGTTCATCGTACAACTGAAAACACCTAGAGCGTCGCTTTACAAGGACTCCTTTGTTATCACTGTGAAACTCACTTCCAGGACATCTGTTTCCCTCTAATTAGAACCTACAACTATTCAAAAACCGTGTCAATCAACATCTTCGCAGTTCGCACACACACACACCGTTTGTCGAATGTCATAGGATCTCTCTTTAGTGTGTGTGCCACTGCCATGGAAAATGCAAATTATCAAATTAATTAATTAAAGACTGAGAAATTTAATAGAATGTTATATAACGAGCGTACAATGTAGGCCATAATAAACGAGGATGATTATTACACGAGCTATTTGCGGCGAGTGTTATAATCATCACAGTGATATTATGTTTCCTTATACGTGAATCAAATACTATCAACTCTCATTAAACACCCAAAATACTTAACTAGAACATTTACGTCAACCGAGTCGTCAACACAAACCTACGTTGGCATTTCTCGCTTCCATAGTAGTGGCTGGCGGGCTGACTATTATCAATTCATAATTACACTTGTTTTATGAGCAACTATAATCGTACTTGTTGTTTTATGCATAGCATAATGCTCTTACTATCATAAGTATTATGAATCTATTATTAAATATTTGTAGATAAAAAATGTTAGAAGCATCTGGGTATTTGAGCTCAAGCCAATGTATCAGTTTACCTAGACCACTGATGAAGTTACTTGTTTCGTATGTAACATGACAGTCGTGTCATGCTAGATTCAATTGTTTAGACTAGAAATGAAGAAATTAGTAGCACAATTAATGTTCGTACTAATTTGGGATTAATTCATGCATTATAACAGGGCAAGTACCTACCTTGATTGACCAAATTTAATGTATTCTTATACCTAATCTTCAGAAATATATTGATATCTCGACAAGAACATTAATGTAAAAAATGCCAAATGCGCCAGTAAATTGAATTATTCCACCCAAACTTCAAAGAGGATTGCTAAAAGGGCGTCAACTTCTTGTCGTTGTAATGCCTTTTCAAATAATTTATCTTGAGATGTGACTGGACACCAGATTTGCTACAGACGTACATTTTTTACAAAGAAAAAGAGCTAAAAGATTTTAAAAATAAACAACCTAGCAGGCTATTTGGTCGCGGCCGTTTTGGCACTTCCATTAAAACGCCGCCGTTTTGTTTTAACGATTTTTGGTAGTACCTGGTTAATATTATACATATCACTCTTGCCGAAAACAAGAATAATAGTGAAATTATTTAGGTTCGCGTATAATATTTTGTAAACATCCTGGGAAATGTTAGATACCTATAGCCGATAATTATTGTCTATTATTATTACATTAATTTTATTGTTTTACCTTTGTGATTAAGCAAAAAATAGATTATGGTCGAAGTCATAACATCTGAATAATTATTGGTATTGAAGCATATTATATTAAAAGAAAGGCAGTATCTTTGGAAATTCAGATAGACTGAGTGAGCATCGATGATTTTCCAAAATGGAAATATCGATGAAAATTGAGAGGTATTGAGAGCAAGATTTGAAAATGGCCCGCCTGCGTGTGCAAAGTGTTTAAATTTAAGAAACGTCCTTACCAATCATATAGGTACGCATTTTTCAGTATTAAATAAAGTACAACAATGTATTACTGACGTAAACAAACAAGGAGGTGTAACCTGTAAATTATTTATCTGTGACCTAAGAAAAAGTGAGCAAATGCTAGTCATTGGCTAATGGCGGTCAGCGAAGTTGCAACTTAATTACAACGTTTGGGAACAGCGTAATACGTTCACCTCGTACCAAATCAATCGGTATTCTAGCCAGCCAATAGCCAAGTTTTGTAAATGAAGAACAATACGTAGTAAATTCGGTGATTTTGATGTAATATTTCCTGTAAGTAAAATAAATGATAAACTTGAGTTTTGCAATTTTGAGAATAAAAAATAGTTACTGTAAGAAGGTTTATGTATTTTATTAGAAATCTATATGGTATCATGATATAAATAATTTTTTTGAAGTAAAATTATAGTAAAAAAAAATCCCAAGCAGGTAATATCGGTCAGATTACCCCCTTTATATATATTATTTGTTACAAGGTGACAAAAAAATTTAAAAGAACGACAGCCAAAGCAAACTGAACCCAAGGAAATTTGCAGCAAGTGATTCAAACTGTCAAGATTCGCCTTTACTTATAGTAGCCACTGTAGAATATGCCTTATTAAATAAAGCAGGCACATTGTATAGAGTAATGTCTTCATAAATAGGTTGCACTCCTTTCGATATTATGTCTTCAGCTTAAGGGGCCCATAAAAGACATCATCTAGGGGTTGGATCCTATATGAAAAGTGAAGGGGGATAAAAAGCATGATAATATAATTCATCTTGCAAAATTCATAGAATTTTAACGATATATGACTGGAATGATTGTCTACAATTAATAGTACTGGTGAAACTTTTGTCGCTACGGCCTATTTTTAAATTGATTAATAAAAAACATATTTTCATCGATTATTTGAGTACTCAGCAGACCCAGCTTTTTCTAATAATGACATTAACATCTTTTTGGGAATGATAAACATGGGTGAGGCATATCCCCCTGCACAGTAATATATCGTCCTCTTTTCCGACAGGCTATGAAGCCAACCCTTGTCTTTGGTGGCTAAAATTTTTCCCGCATCTTGAACGGTTTGTTATACCTGTTTTATTGCCACTGTATATTTTACTAGGGGAAAACTGGTATTTGGTCGTTAGTTCTTCCAATAACGCAACGAAGGTATCTGTTTCTCATCTATTGAAGGCTGTTATTCGATTAACTAGTAGACTGTCCTCTACGCATTCCTATTGTAAGATTAGGTCTGATGAAGATATTCTCCGATGGACGTTGAAGTTGTGATTGACAGTCATTATTCTTTCGAGAAAACTCAAATGCTAATCTTATTAGCTCTGTGGCCGCACTCCATCAAATAGAGATGCCATCAATGGTCATTTGGTCTTCCTGCTCCTTAGAAAGTACAGGTCCCCAGTGCAGGTTACTATGTTTTATTTTCTCTTGAAGCGTGAAAAACAAAATACTGTATTATTGTTTGGCAGAAGCTCTTATTGACATTCCGTAAAGGCTAATCTGGATTTCGAAGTATTTTTAATTTTAGTTTTGATAAGATTTGTATTTTTTATTGCTGCTATAATTTATAAGTATAGATATGAACATAAGTACACCTTAGGGTGTTTACAGAATAGGGCTTTTTGCCTTCGACTATTTTACTATATGAAGAGTGCGGGGGGATACATCCTTAAAAGCTGATGAATTTGTCGACGTAACAAACATAAGCAATATAGTTCAAGCTGATGCCTCTACAAGCAATGAACCTCAAGCTGAGCCTTTCACTAGCATATAATCTACCCTTCCAGTAGCGAAGAACATCTAGCTGGATCTTCCAGTAGCAAGAAGCCTCAAGCTGTTAAGCTTCCAATTCAACCTTGCACTAAAAAAGAACCGCAAGCTGGGCTTTCAGGTTTTACAGAAAATATCACATTCCAAGGACTTCTACCCATACCTATACATTATCAGCAAGAAGACAGAGTGCAAGAAGATAGAAACAACATGCCAAGATAATTACAACAACACCAATGAAACAAGAATTAAATGAGAAAGAAAGTAGGAAATAGCAGAAAGAAAATCATAAAATAAAATCAGGTTGTACCAAAAGAAAAACGGAAAGTAACAAGGTGGCTTTGCAAAATAGAAAAAAGAAGGGATAAAAGAAAAGTTTTTGATTCAAGTTCAATTCAATATGAGGATGGAATGAACGAAACGAAATGTAGTTTCATTATACCATTAGTTCAAGGTGGGCTCCTTTAGATTGTAGTGGATGAGTCACAGCCACATGCTACACATGCGATGATTGTCGGCATCGGGTTTAACCAAATTAAATTCAGGTTGAAATAGTTTTTAAGTTTTTAATAGCTTTCTGTTTCTATAGACTCATAGTCATTTACTTAACCACTATTTTGTAGTTACATCAACAACCTTAATTAGGTCACGTTTCCAATTTGTACCATTTACTTAGCTATTATGTATAAGTTACAGTTTGGTTTAATTTAAGAGTCAATTAGTATAATAAATAGTTGCGTACTAATAAAGTTTTTTTTAAATACAAAATGTGTTGTTGCTATTTACTTCTTTGATCGATCGCCAATTCATGTAACCAGCATTTCCCATAAGTGTTGACAATGCCGGTCCAAATAATTTCTTTAATTTTGGCTTATAGAAAATGTCTTTTACACATTTTTTTGAATTTCAAATTTCCGTCAATAATCAGATAATCGATTTTTGATAAGTGGTTGAGGTTGCGGAGTGTTCTCCGTGTATCTTTTCTTAGATGACCGCCATTTGCCCACTTTACCCTAAGTAGCCCATTACTAGCTATTCAAGAAGATCTTCCATCATTGCAAAGAACAATGGAGAATGCAAAATTCATAGTATCTAAAGTAAATGATTCATTAAAATATCTAAAAATTACTATTTTGGAGCAAGAATTCTAAACGAACCAAGTGAATACAAAAAGTGTACAAAAAACCATCCTGTCAACAAAATAATGTCCAGCGTATATCAGTCATCGTGAATTCCTGTGAGAAGTATCAAAGTCGTGAAAATGTATAGCAAAGTTATGTTTGTTGGGAGTATGCAGAAAAATACATTGCAAATTAGAGAACAGTAAAATAAATGTTAGGAAATTCCTTTAAACCTCAATATATATATTTTTTAACGGGAGCAACCATTTCTGCTGAAAATACACATATTTAACCCCTAACCGGAAACGTGGCAACTTTTGGCATAATAAGTGACATGTAATCTGATAGACTACTTAGTTTAAAATGGCAAAAATTAAAAAACAACATACAATTTTACTTACTCCTTAACTAAGAAAATATAAGGCAACCTAACTTACAAAATTATAAAAAAAATACTGGTAGATGTATTAGTATTACAGAATAAAGAGGAAACAAATATGTTACAGGAAATCAATCAAACATTTTGAAAAAATAAAAATAGGCTTGTTTTCTAAAAGGACATGTTAGTAAAAAGTGAACTTAATCAAAAATAGATAAAAAAAACAAGTTTTTGACAAAATCGCGTATGGCCAGCAATGTAAAAAATTACATTGCTAACAAAAAGTGTGACGCGACAGACTACTTCTGATACAAAAACTGGAATAACTTAAGAAAGGCTGATCCACCACTGCCCATATTTAGGCTACTTAGCGTGTGTCACTTGGGGAAGATTAGATAACATGACTCGATAACTCGACATTTAAATTCGCCATTAAGGAATGATTATTATTTTGGCTTAGTCTGTGAGACGATACGCCACCAGTTAAACTATTTTTGAGAAAATACAAAAAAGTCGACCCTTTATGCATGCTTTTATCTAGAGAGCGTTTAATTATTATACAATTTGTACATATTTATAACTCTATTTTTTACTATTTTGTTAAAGTTAACTTTTCTCTCCTTAAACCGATTATCAAGCCATTTCAAGGATAATATCCCAATACACAAATTTGTACCGTTTTACTAATACAAATAATAATTATTTGCTCAAGCAAGATAAACATTTAGTAAAAAGAGAGCTACCGTTGCACACTTACTTCTCGGCAGGGATTCCAATTTAGAACGCAGGTCTTATCGCACACCTGTTGTACTTTGGTAGATAATCTATAAGAAATGTCTCAAGTTATGCGCTGAAGTATCTTTTGAATTGTGCTAATTGTACCTATTTTCTACGGTTTTATTGCATGTTTGTGCTTGTACAATGCTAATTAGAAGTAGTGCGTTAGAAATCTGCATTTGACCTTTGTATGATAAATAAAGCGACAGATAATTTTTGATAATTTTTCCTATTCCTAATGATGAATTTTGTCCTAATAAAAATTAAGTATCTGTTTTAACCACTTTTATCGATTTTAACCTATTCTTTTAATGTTTGTCATTATGTCTCTTGGCATGCGCGATTTCGAAACTGCTAAGTCTTTTCTCAAAGTTTGCTTGATGCGCAATTTTTAAAACAGTCAAAATAAAAATGGGTAGTTCCAACAGATCTACTGCTGTAGTTCCTATAGATGCATTTAACATAATTCATACCTCTTCTAAAACAGCTATAATGCGAGCATTTGTAGCCAAACAAAAACATTATTCCATTTTAACTTAAAAAAATAAGCTACCGATATGACAATAAAATTTACGCATGAATCAGGACGTGTACCGAATTTATATCCGAATAAATTTGAGATTGAATAACCAAAAAAAAAATTGTTTCTTGCTCAGGAACTTAAGTAGTAGAAGTATAGATATACTCAAATATTTTCAATATTCATATTGTTGACATTATAAGAAATATAATACAACATTTTATGTGGTTAACAATAAAATTATTAAAAATATGAAAGCACAAGGCAACTCTTTCTCTGCTGCATGAGAAAGTAACAATATCCGTTACGAAACGAGGGTCATAAAAATGTACTCATTTGAGCCTCATGCCCCATCTCGTTTCTCAAAGATCTTTCACAATAATATGTATAAAATTTTTATTTTATTACCATACGATCTATAAATATTTTCTCCAATCGCATTCCATGACAAAACCGCCAATATTTTTTCAATAAAATAAAGCATCAAAGACTTTTACCTTTTCTTTTAACATAAGCCGTTCTACTATAACCTACAAAAATTTAAGCTAATTTGTAAAATAAATATTGAGTCTCGAGCGTCAAACATAAATTATTTGAGTACATTTACCTGGTATTTAGTTTTACCGGGTTTATTTAGATTGGCAGCACGAGTCGAAAGATCTTCAGCGTGGGATTTTTATTTCAAAACGAAAATAGATATTATGTAAAAAACGTAAATTATGTCTAATTATATCATGTTTAAAATTGATTTTGATATTGCCAAATTACTAAAAAAAGGAGGTCAATGACGGCTAAAAAAACTATTTTTTTTTCTTGAATATCTCCAACTAAACACCATTCGACGACATACAGTCGATGCAAAAAGTCTCCGTACACTACCTGCTTTATATAGGATTTTTCTGTTATGTTTAAATAATTAGTCAAAACTACGGGAGAACATATTTTTATTAATAATTGAAACATACCTAACGATTATTAGTAATAATTGAAACAGCGGAACATTTTATTTAAAAATTGCATCAACATTATAAAAATGTATGCAAAATTAATGTCAAAAAAGTCTCCATACACTAAACAATATCTAATAAAAATTTAACAGAAAAGAAAAAAAAATTAAACTAATAGTTAGTGGGACCGCCCTTGGCTTTGATAACTGCTTGTAACCTTCTTGTCATGCTTGAAACCAGCTTTGTAATAACTTCTGGAATGTTCTATCATTCGTGCAGTATTCTTTTTTTTAAGTCGTCCTTACCTAAAACGTTATATCTGCGAACGCGCCGTTTAAGTTCCTCCTATAAATGTTCACTGGGGCTTAAGATCAGGTGATTCCTGTGGTGTTTGAAGCTGCTGTCGCACATTATGGATCATCCATTCTCGCACCAAGTTTGCAGTATGTTTTGGATCACTGCCCTGTTGGAAAATGTATGCTGATCCATTGTCCCATTAATGAAATGTAAAATTCCAACTCCTCTAGCGGACATGCATCCCGATAGCAGAATACTGCCTCCCCCGTGTCTTACCGTGCATGGAACAGAGGTTTTTGATATCAAAGGCGGTATTCTTTTTTCTCCAAACTTTACCTTTACCATCAAATCCAAAAAGTTTAATTTTAGTTTCGTCGCTAAAGATTACAGATTCCCAACATTCAAGAGGCTTATTAACGTGTTATCTCGCTAAAGCTAAGAGCTTTTTGATGTGTAAACATCTTACGCGGCGGTATGAGGGTAAATCTCGGCAAATGAGACGGAAACGTGCAAACGGATGTGACATCACCATGCGCAGTGATTAGGTTCTTTCTAATGACAGAATATAGGCAACCAATCCCAAATAACTGGTTACCTATATTGAGGCGCAACGCAGCCTACGGTGGCATTAGATTTTCATGTCGATGATGTCGATATATGATATGTTTACACATCAGTGTCTCGAGTACTATCAGACTCGCTCAATTTCTTTTCAATTAGTTTCCGAAATTGACGGCTTTTTCCTGGCTACACGTCCCTTATAGCCTGCCCTGTGTATACAATTTTTCACCGTTTGTGAACAAACATTTTTTGAAAATAGCTCTCATACTTCTTCTTTTAATTTTGGTGCACTTTTCTTGGGATCTATAATTACTTGCCTAACAATACTAGCCTCTTCACGTTTTTGAGACGGCCTGAGCGTGGTTTACAATGTACTGAACGGTAGCATGTGGCTTCTTACCAATTTTTCCTATATTTCTAAAGGATTTTTCTTCTTTATACAAATCAATTATAAACTTTCGGATTGGAATTGGAATTTCGCGATTTCTTTCGTTCATTTTAATACTACTTTGGAAACTCACTGCAAATCTACTTACCAAGAATAAGTGACAGATAATAAATTATGACCGATAATTCTTCATTTGTTTTTATGCTGGCGAGCCATAGGCACCTTGATGAAATGCAGTTAATTATAACGTGCTTTTATCAATGAAATTCATAAATGTACGAAGAATTTTTTGACATTAATTTTGTATACATTTTTAAAATGTTGATGTAATTTTTAAATGTTCTGTTGTTGCAAGTATTACTAATAATCGTTGGGTATGTTTCAATTATTAAAGAAAAAAACATATTCTCTTGTAATTTCAATTAATAAATTTAAGATAACAGAAAAATCCTCTATGAAGCAGATAGTGTACGGAGACTTCTTGAACTGACTGATGAGATTTTTGACGAGATATGTAATTAGTCTTGTATTGAGCCTGATATTGAAAACGAGACTTTGGTAAGCATCATTAGCAATACTGTGCACTCTCATTTTTAATTCATAATATTAATTTGCGGTAAATCCATTGACTTACGAGTAAAAGGCAGAATTAAATTTTCCAATTTCTTTACAAGTGCATTGAAAAACGCTGTGCATTTTCGCAATGTTAAAAACTCAGGAACGATAGCTCCTAGCGATTATTTTAATTAAATTATATAGTCTGTTTCAGAAACGTATAGAGTAACAAAATGGAAAATTCCGTCCAGTTTGGCTGAATTTCCTGGTCTTCCATAGGCGAAGGTAAACTTTTTACCCATATAGTCCTGTTGCATAACTAATGACGTTTTACTACTCTATAGATTACAATTATGATCCTTTTAAATCCCTCTAGTTCTTTTGCGTACCTATTGAGGCAGGTAATAATGATACAGATTATAAATACTTCTTAATGGTGATTTAAACATGTAAGTATTTGCTGTTAGGCCATAGTGTTAACAGCATTATAAGAATATTAATAAAATGGTGACATTCACTCCAACGAAAAATGTTCTAATAATTCTCCATTAACAGTGAGTGAAAATGTTATTATTTTAAATATAAACGATTGCATAAAACACGATTACCCTAGTTTTACTGTACAAGAAATTGTTGAACGAAGTTTCTAAATAACTGGAATCGGAAAGTCCACCGTGTTCATACTATGCTGCAGGGAAGGTAGGAGGTGAAATGGAATATCCCAAGAAAATTCCAGGAAGACCAGCAAAAGACTATTTTTATTTAAAAAAAGAAATATCCACTCCAGATAAAATTTTGATGGAGCTTGGCCAAGATGACGGTATTTCTTCGATAACTAGAAAATTTTTATGGACAACTATTTTGATGAGACGTGGATCAATGAAGGTTATATAGTATAAAAAAATTGGTAAGACCTAAACATAGCCAGTGCCCGCCAAGCTTTCATGGAAGGCCTGTCAAGGGGTATTAAAGTACCTTCGTGAAAAGGGAAGACACTAATAATTGCACACAATGGAAGCGAAGAGGGATTTTTAAAAGAAGGTTTGCTAACCTTTCAGTCGTGTCGGACGGGAGATTACCATGAGAACATGAATTCGAATGTTTTCGAACATTATTTTGGTGAGATGATAATAGTATATTATTTTATATGGAGGAAAAGTGATACTTTTCATGGCGCACTCGTGTTTAACAGCCGAACGGAGTGAGGCTGGTAATAGAGAGCAAGCCATGAAAAGTAACTTTTCCTCCAAATAAAATATGCTGTTTTTTCTTCAAATGTCGACAAATTAATGCAAAAACATATCTTTTTAATAGTAATAATGTTTAATTATTATTAAAGATAAGTGGGTTCGCAAGACGGCTTAGACCGGTGTCGGTGAATAGGCACAGGTTGTTGCTATAGTAATGTAACATAAAGCTGTCAGTCGACACTGTCAACAATAATAATTTTTTAAGGTTGCGTTTCCGATTGCGTTTTAATTCCGTATTGATAAGCAGTTACTGAGTAAGTTCGATTAAATAATAACCAATTTGTTCCTAAATTAGTGATTTTTAGAAATGCAGTCACAAATTGAGTGATAAATACAAATTGTAGTTTAATAAATCTTGAGTAGTTGACGCTTATTTTGTTGTCTGTTTGTATTGTATCTATATTGCTATGACAACACTTTTACCTCCGCCGGCGGAAAAGTGAAAAGTAAAGCTCCGGCGGAGGAAAGACGAAACTTCACGGCCTCCTACACAGTCGAATAATGACGGATTTACTGACGTTTGAAGAAAAAAATTATTACGGCTGAATTGGTGGTGGTTATTGATAACGCAAGCTATCATTCACGGCGCATAAAGAAGACACCAACTTCATCTTGGAGAAAATAAGAAATTATCGACTGATAGCTAACTAACAAAGGTATTGAGTTTGAACCCAGTTTGATAAAGAAAGAACTATTATAGGAAATTGATTTTTATTTATAATTCAAAATAAGACATCGTAAAATTAGATCGAATAAATTCATATTATGCTCATTAAAGAGAGATAAAATTTGTTAAACTAAGAATTAGCATGTTTTAAAATATTGTAAACTCGTTCCCCGTTATCAAAAAATATTCAACCTAACATTTGAAACTGAAGTTATTATGTTCATTTTACAAATAGTTTCATTCAAAATTTGCATCACAATCTATTTAAGGACAGTCCTATCCTAAACTATACTTCTAGTTAGCCTATCAGTATTATTTTTAAGTAATCTAATCACCTTAATCAATAAAAACAGGCTTTGATGCCAATTGGCCATTTTCCGTAAAAAAAGTCTTCATCTGGGATACATGCTTGGCACATTCTCCAACGAGTAATCATAGTTTGCATATATGCGGTTTCCGACTACTGAAGCCTATTCTTATTCACTTCTAATACAGTGAAACCTCTACTTTAAGCGAACAACTTTTCTGGAACCAAAGCTTTGCCTATTTCTTTGCATATAAAACCAACTCCCATTCATAAACGGACACTCTAATAATCGGCCGCGGATAATATTCTTGGATGAAAAAATATTGAGACCTCCCTTAACCAGTCGCGAACTTCTAACAACGGGACTGTTTGTACTAAAATAAGGTTTTTCTTCTACCGTACAACTACTTACTCTATAAGATTCGTAAAATAGGTCTTTTTAATGTGCAGTGCGTAAAGTAATTTTTTACGTATAAAGTAATTTAATAATATTTTTATTTTTTCATATTTTTTTGGTAGTAAATAATTATTTATGCAACAAGTGTGTAAAGTGACCCTTTTTATATGAATGGGAATATATAAAATTTAATGTTGCCAATTTTCGAGCATCCAATGGTTGGCTGAAAAAATGGCGTAAGAAACACGCAATAAGTTTTAAGTGTATCTCCGGATAATCTGCAGATGTCCGTCAAGATGACGTAAATCAGTTAAGAATCGCTACTCCTTGGGTTTCGGCCAGAAGATTTGTACAACGCCGATGAATCTGGCCTGTTCTTCGGAGCGTTACCGGACCAAACCCTTGCCTTTAGGTCTGAAAAATATAGCGGTGGAAACCTTTCTAAGGAAAGGTTTAGAATTTTATTTTGTGCTAGTGTGGCAGCATTTAAAAATGTATCAATGAAATATTTACCGGCAATGTAGAAGTTTAACAAAAAAGTATGGATGACCCAGGACATTATGTATGAATGGTTGCTGCAGTTTGATAGAAAAATGATCAGGCAAAAAGAAAAAATTATTATTTTTGGATAAAGCAAGGCCCCACCCTTGTGAGCACAAAACATAAAAGTTATCTTTTTACCTCCCAATTCTATATCAATATGTCCACCTCTAGACCAGGGTATCATACAGAATTTTAAATTCTATTATCGAGGGTTAATATTAAAGCACCTGCACATTTTATCAAAAATGGATCAAGTAAGATCTGCTTAAGAGTTAGCGAAGTCCATAAATGTTTTAGAGGCACTTTATTACATTAAAACAGCCTGGATAAAGTTTCATCAGAAACGATACAAAATTGATTTAAAAAAGCTGGTTTTCACAAAAATAATCGTGTTTATTCTACATCATTTTAATGGGATCCAGAAGATTATCTTCCTTTATCCACGATAGTTCAAATGGAAAGGTGTGTAAAAGAAATGAATATTACACAAGAAAATCTTGAAACTTATGTTGGAATCGACGGTATTGCAGCAACATAAGATATGGGTTTTAACATTGACGATGCGATTGAACACATGATAGACCATGATCCTGCACCAGGAGAGGAAGAAGACAGCGATGTCGAGCTTATCACTGTTGAAAGCAATAACACAATTTCTACATACAGTGAGGCTTTGAAAGTAATTAATGACTTAAAAACTTTTGTAAATGACGACTATATTGCATTTCAACACCTCTAAAATTTAGAAGACCATTTTCAATCTAGTCTTTTAAACAAGAAATGCGAAATATGCATCAACAGAGCATTTTAGAATTTATAAATAAATAAAATTGATACATATAAATATGTATATGTATGTATTTACTAATAATTCTAATAAATATGTATTAAAATCTCATAGTTTTTAGACACTCTTTTAAGCGGGCACCTCCAAAAAGCGGACATAATCCGAGAAACCGTGAGTGTCCGATGATGAGAGGTTTCACTGCAAATGCAAAATATAACAAATGTAGTGAACAATCGGAATCAAATAGTTTAGTTTATATTTCTAAACACGAATCACAACAGTTTGGTGACAAAATAAATAATATTATTTATATGCATAGAAACCCAACAAAAACTAACCCAAATCTTTCCCTTCTGTAACACATCAGACACATCACACTATACCAGATTCGCTGACTATACTACCTAACTTAGTAATTTATTTAGGCCAAGCAGACACTAATTCCAGACCTGCTTGCAATAAAGTAACTAAGGAAATATTAACACTCAAATCTCTCACAACAAAATGTGATTAGTACAGGGACATATATTATTAATTACTTCTTGCAAAAAGCTTTAATGAATTTGGTGGTATACAATCTAGAACCAAAAGATACAATTTTTGAGCACTCTGTAGAAGAATTTAACGTCAGAATGATGGGTCTATGTATGACATTTTTAATCATCGTCATTTCTTGACATTTTATTTTTGAAATGATATTAATATCTTTATTGAAGTGGAACTTCTTTAGCGTAGTAAGTCCGAAAAAATGAAACGGAAATCAAAGTGGAACACTTTAATGAAGCATGTTTCAGTATAGGTAGGGGCCTGAAATTTTCAGGACATGTAGCTGGGGTAAAATGAGGATCCTGGACGTTTCACGTGGTCATCAGTGGGTTCCCCCCTCACGTACATCCCCAACCCCCCTGATACCCAAACATGTTCAAAAAAATTGAAAAAACGTAAAAACTTTTCGGACAGTTAATAAAAGTTTTATAAAACGAAATGAGAAAAAAGCATTAATAATAAAAAAGAAAGTTAGAGAAACGCCGTTTTCGGCGAAAGATTGAGCTACGAGGTAAAAGTTGAGAGAAAAAAAGCAAAAAAAAATAAAAACAATTCCTAATATTTCTTTCAGAAGTTGCAGTTCAGTTGTGTGCTTATAAAGGTGAGGCACATAATTTATTTTTTTAAAGTAACAACACAAATTTTTAAAAGGAACTGTTTAATTTGCAACAATAACAAAACATAAAAACATTACGTTTTAATCTGTTGCCTACGATTAGTGTTTTAGTTGTTTGCATTTTTTATGAAAAGTGTCAGTTCACGGTCATTCAACATTTACAGTTTTTGTTTAATATACGTTCAGGAGATGTTGAACGAGCTGTTGCATCGAATGATGATGGTCGTGATATACGCTATATTGCAAATGTCTTGGACAGAGGCAGGAACATTATATAAGATGCAATCAGTCACTTTAGCCACACCGGTGAGTATGCACGATGTCCCAGGAAGACCAAGAGCCATAAATCAACGAGATGATCATTTTGTTAGTCTTACGGAACCCCAAGGTAACATCTACTGTTATTAGTAGTCGACTTGAAAATGTGCGTGGCACAACAGTGTCTAGACGAACCCTCAGTCGTAGATCACATGCACTGGGATCGAAGTCAAGAAGCCGCAGTCCAGCTTTACTTGCAGTTCATTATGCTCAACGATTAAATTTTGCCCGTGAAGATAGAGACTGAACTGACGAAGATTCCGGATGTGTGTTATTCATAGACCAATCGCATTTTCGTATGCGCTCACCGGATGAACGCTAGCAGGTATGGAGAAGACAAGGAGAACATTTTTCTGTATGTTACATATATCCAAGAGCACCAGCAAATTTTATAGGCGACGTAACTCTGGAATAGGCCAGGACGTGACAACCCTGCAACGCGAGTGTCGCGCGGCAGCAGAAGGAGTCATGAAGTTATGTAACATGGATAAATATATGTTATGTAATTATGATGACTGTACTGGCGAAGGTTTAAGGTGTAAGGTGAAAATATTAGTGGCTGTAATAATATTGGCGAAATAAAACGTGTTAGTAAAAATAGTTGTTTGCAGATCAGGAGTTGGATAACCTACGGTCCTGCGGATGGTGTTATTTGTTGTGGAGAACGGGGAAAAACGCGATTTTGGCGAGTTTAATCACATTGGCGTGAGAATAGGGTCCGAAAATTATTAGAAGTAAAATAAAATCTCAGAATAGAAATATAAGGCACTTAGGTGTTAAGAACAATTATTAAACGGTATATGTAGTATAAGAAAGTACAAATAAGATATAGCCAAAAAAGTAAATGAAACTAGAAAGTGTAATATACTTTTATGGGACTAAATAAAATAAAATTATGTAGAGAAAGTATATATAGAGAATACAGGAAGTATGTATGAAGATAAAAGGATGAATCAGAGGAATAAAGTATATACATAGGTCAAGCAAACCATTCAGGATCGTCGAATCGCTCTTCTTGAAGAGTGGAAAAACACGATATTAGTGTTGGTTTGGGTTAGGTTGCCTCAGTTTATTTGTTATCTGTGCCGCTTTAAATTTTTCTTATTACTGTAAATATATAAATGATGTTTACTTGAAAAATAAAGATATTGATATCAATAAAAAAGTAAGAAATAACCAGGCTTAAAAATGTTATACATGACTATCTAACCCATCATTTTGTCGTTAGATTCTTCCAGAGAGTGTGCAGAAATTTAGGGCGATATTCACTAATAACACCAAATTCATTAAAGCATTGTTTTTTGAATAATTAATTTCATATAATAATCATGACAAAAACGACTACAACTCGAGAAAAAAATTATCAAAATCGATGCAAAACTTTTCTTAGGTTGACTTTGAACGAAATTTTATTCTTCCTGTTTTTTTTTGTCCAGGAGTGTATATATCTATTATTTTCACGGTTTCAAAAATATTACTACAAATTATTTGAAATCAAATCGAATCAATTTTTTTCAGGCCACAAAAGCATACCTACCAATATCATTAACAGTTGTAATCACTTACTTGAACCTATTGGTTAGTATTCAGCCATCAAGCTTACCCTGTCAAAGGCCTTCGATAATTCACTGTGAATGCTATCCACCTAAAACTCCTCTTGAAATCCCTCACCAGTTGGTACTTTACCACTGCCGCTAATTTATTACATTGACCGACAGCAACTTATTTATTAATTAAAATCAGTTTAGGATTAATCGTACGCTAACACAAAAGCTCAATAATTATTATAAACATCTTAGCATATTCCATATTTCGTAACATATAGCAAAGTTGTAGAAAACTTACTTTTCAACGATAGGGAAATCCGATGATTGCACGACAGCTATACGGAAATTTATTTTATACAGGATAACCTACATCTTGATTTCTGATAACTGTTTTTGGGAGTATCACTATCATATTTAAAAGTTCTGTAATAATAAGATGTACTAGTGATTCAGTATCTATTTAGTAACAAATCAAGACACATTTGTACAAAGTAATAATTTTATTTTGGATTCTGAGAAATCCTACTTATTTTCAAAAGCTCTTACAAATATTGAGACACGTCATACAAGACAAATCCTTCCGTGCATCTGCAACAAGTGGAATGATGGGTCATTACCTTGAATGTTTGTCTTAGAAAATGTGCCAGTGGTACTATTTATCTTTTTTTATTTAGTACCTTTTTACTGTTACTCTGACGTCTTAGTTAAACTGTAAGATCTGGTGATCATTTATTGTTTGTGTATCTTTAATTTGAACTTAGAATACCATACTTAATGGTCATGGCACAATATAAGCAACGAATAATTTTACCGGGGTTATGATATCGGCAGTATAATGTATCTAATAATATCGTTGTCAAGGAACATTAATTTATTTTTTATGAATTGCTGCCAGTTATATATGGTAAAAATTTCTAGATTAGACCGAATCTGTCGGTAAACATTTTTTTCTAGGTTTAATACAGGCTAAAATAATTGACCCGCCACCGGTTAAATATAGTATTAGGTATTATAATTTATTTCAAAAAACAAGAAAATTGGGCAATTTGAACTTTAGACACATTTTTTAACATTTACTGTAAACATATTCTCAAAGGGTACGACTTTATTTTAAATATATATAAATAGCTTTTATTAAATAATTGAATGTAGTTTTTATTTGTCAGAGACCAATCACCTGATAGCCACATTAATATAAATGTGTGATATCAGCCAGATGAAATCGAGGGTCTCATGTTATTTAAACAAAAAAATCAAGACTGAAAATTGCTGTCATTACGTGCATATATTACATTTTAACTGAATGTTAGCGAATACAAAACTATTTACTAATTATTATTCAATAAATATAAATAGTTTTTAATGAATATGTATTACCTTTTCTTATTTATTTTATAACTAACAAACGCATGCCCCATTATTTCAATTTGTATTATCAGCTGTATTAAATCGAGCGTATATCACATTAGTTTAACAAAAAGTTGGAGAATTCAAATTGCTGCCCTTGCGTTCATCCCATATATTACATTTCAGATGAATGTCATCAAACGCAAAACGCATTTCAAAACGTCATTGTAAAAAGTTTAATTCCCATGGACGGTTGTATGCGGGTGGTAAACTGCATATTAATAGTAAACTTAAGATCGTATTTCAAACACAACTGGAGGAGCAGTTCTTAAACAAAGACTTTAAATATTACTTTCTTGCAAATTAATACACTATTTTATATGTATATTTTGGTAACATAGAAATTGTAACGAGGTGCCCTCGTAAATTACATATTCTGATAAACTTGACAAGCTAGAGTTAATTTGTATGATTACTGTAGACTGATTTGCCCATCTCCGATTAATTTTGTCACGTAAGTATATGTTGTATGGTGGTGACAATTTAATTGTAATATTCTCTTTGACAAAATGAGTTTTGACATATTTATGAGTTGGATTGATTCCTACTGTAACGTTCATTAATTTTTTGATAGTTTCGGTTTATTCAGTGAATAAGGTTAATAATAACGACCTTTCAGTCTCATTAGTTGCTAATGTGCATTAAACTATTCATTAATTGCCAATATTTTCTTGGGAATCAAATTATTATTTGCCAGTAGTTGTTTTTTTAACTGGTTCAAATAATATGAAATTAAGGGAGCAGGGCTATAGTTTGTTTCAATTACGTTTATCCAAACATATTTTCGATTAACATATGTTACATCCATAAATAAGTTAGTTGATAATTTTGAAACATCATTTACTATGCAATTTTAGGTGGTAGATTTGACATAGTTTGCATGTTTTAAGTAAAACTCTACTCCACCATGATTTTCTGCTCAATACTCTATAAGAAACGATGCATATTGAATTTGAATTTCGTTGGCTTTTTAATTTTCTTGATAATACAAAAATGGTTGACATAACCAAAAAGGCTAATCTAAATCATAATCACTCAAGACTACCACCCTTAAAAAACATAACATATCTACCAAATGGGATCATCAATGACTGAATTATGGCAATAAAACTAAGACCTTCATTATAAAGTAGATAATATTATACCCACAAAGTCGAAGTACTGGTATTTTTATAAATCTAATCAAATCATATCAAACTTAACCACGATCGTTATTTCTCCGGCCATTTTCATAAATTTAAATATCATAGTAGAAAACAACGATATGGATGATTCTCTGCAGGATAGCCTGCGTGATGCCAAGGAACATTTGAAGGAAGAAACGAGAAAGTTCTACGAAAAGGAAGACAATTACAGATGCATAATAGTTGAGTTTTGACGGGAGTATTAGGGAGCATGAGGTCAACGACAAGGAATGCGGATGTATGAACAATCACAAAAGCAACGACAAAAGTATCCAACCGAATAACTGAGTCACAGGACGATAAACGACAAAGATTCAACAGGTGCTGTTTCTGTGTGGCAAATATAATTATAACGTATGGAAGATATTTAAGTCAATCGCTGGACAAGGCTATGATACAAGCTGCTAATATGCAGGTACCAATGGTATGAGCAATATTCTTCCGACAAATGATCTACTCTCTGGAAGACTTAATAAGCAGGAGGCAAAATTGTGTTAATTGTAAATGACGATTGGAGAAAAGGGAAAAAGATACCAGAAGCGAAAATAAAACACCTAATTAATCACTCACGGATCACAAACTTGAAAATAGTGGGAGTGCCCCTCATTTTACACAAACCTATTATTTTGTTGATACTAACATAATAACTGAACTGCGGCACTTCTACGATAATGGCTCATTGCCTAATAGGGGTAAATGGAAAGTCCTCAACTACATCTACCATACAATTGTTACACCTATATACATAAATGCATTAACACGTAAAAACGTGATGGTGCAACCCACACGGCAAACATTCTAACATCGGATACGGAAATCTTTATTGGAAATCAGGATCGTGCATTGAATTCAGCAATAATACATTAACATATAAAGGTCTTCCTAATCAAGAATACCTACTGGGGCAACAAAACGAAAGGATCCTGAAAGAAGAGAACGCCTAAGTATATTAAACAACCTGAAAGTACAGTCCAATTATTGTGCGAACCAAGATATATCAACGCCTTTTGGAAGTATGTTAAATCACAACATAATACTAGTCAATATCCCTCTCGAATGAGACTTGGATGCGATGAGTCCTGTAACCCCAAAAAAGTGGCTGATTTGGTTGATAGATTGCTTGTTTGATGTGCTCTTCAATTCCGAATTCATTAATGTTACTCCACATTTCCGGTCTTCTGCAAGTTTGAATATGTCAGTATCACCAATTCAATTGCATTTAATAAGTTAGTCCACTTCGACAAAAAAAAGGACCAGGGCCAGATAAAATTTCCCTCTTATTTCTCAAGAATCGTAGCCCAACACTGGCAGTTCCTCTTAAATCTTAAATCTCCTTAAATAAAGGCAAATTTCCTAGTCTTTGGAAATGTTCTCATGTAACTGCAGTCAAGGGTTGATTTAGAGAATTACTGTCCCCTATCTTATTGATTGTATAGTCAAAGTTCTCGAGTCGATTGTTGTCGACGTATTGATGCCTAACTTAAAACATTTTATATCTTTACATCAGGATTGCAACTTCTGGATACATCCTTTCTGCTGGAGCCAACATTCTGTATATCTTTTGCGCGATGCACCCCATACAAAATTTATACCGGGTGAACACTTTTATTCTGGGACATAGGAAAATACGTGCAAAAATTATAAATTACTGGAATAGTGTCAGATTCCCTTATATCTTAAAAGTTTAATGGTAAATGTGCGGGATAAGCACAACAGATCTTCATCCTGAACACAAAACTACGGCAATTTAAGAGGTTTCTTTAAAAAAGGAAACATTTAACTAATTTTTCTAGAACACCTTTATGACACCTACTCAGGTATTGTCAGACTTTTTGACGCTTTTGATGACTTCCAGAATTTGTCAATTTATTTTGAAACAACAGTAAATAATCATGGGTCGTCCTTCGAACATCGACAGGAAAAGTAAACTTCGTGTTGTTAAAATGTACCATAACCAAGAACTTAGCATACGCCAAGTCAGGGATACATTGAGTGGGTATTATGACGAAGTAATTAGCAAACCGACGATACAGCATATTCTGCAAGAGTTTAATAAAGAAACGCCTGATGAAGTTCGGCCGCCAGCTCAACAAGCAAAAGCAGTGAGAGCTGAAGAGGTAATTCTCGGTGCCTTCCATGCGGATCATGTGATAGCAGCAGAACTGTAGGCAATAGTGTGGGTTACTCATAAACTCGGTGCTGCAACTTCTTCATAAATACAATTTTAAACCTTATAAACTACTCATCAAGAATTAAAAAAATTTGATTACGAAAGCCGGAACAATTTTTGTGATACAATGTTTCAAAAAGCTAATGAAGACCACAATTTTATAAGAAATATTGGTTTTACCGATGATTCCAGCTTTTACTTACATACTAAGCCAAACAACCAAAACAATAGGATTTGGGGTAGCGTGAACCCAAGGCAGGTCATCATTACTCCCAGACAATATCCAAAAAAGTAAACATGTGGGCTGGAATTTTAAACCATCATATTATTGGGCCTTTTGTGACTGACGGTAATTTGGATGGCGAAAGATACCTTAGGTTGCTTCGTGACCAAGTAATTCCACAAATAAGACAAATAGCTGATATAAATCAAATATGTTATCAACATGATGGCTGACAATCTCACTTTGTTCGCCCAGTCAGGCATCTCGTCTGTTAGATGAAGCGTTCCCCAATCGATGGATTGGACGTGGTGGTTTCCCGACCTTGCACCAGACGATTTCTTCCTGTGGCCTTATTTATGCAATAAAGTCTTTACTACGTCGTCAAAATTTAATTCAATTGAACAAGAGAAAATGCTGTTTTATTAGCAGCTCACAACATCGATGCCCTAATATTAGCTAATGCAAGGCAATAATTTTTTTGATGGATTAAGTCATTGCCTAATTCAGAATGGTGGACTTTTTGAACATTTGTTAAAATAATATCTATGAATAGTATTAGTGTCTATGCTTTAATTGGTAAATTGTGAATATAAATGTTTAAAAAAGCAGTATTTCATTTATTATCATCAAATTAGTTTTCTTTTCGATGTTAGATGCACGTTCAATGATTAATTATTATTAATGTTTAAAATAAATAAACAAATTCAGAAATATAGAAATTTGATATGTGTCATCAAAAGGGTCAAAAAGTCTGAAAATACTTTAGTAGGTGTCACAAAGGTGTTCTAGAAAAATTCACTAAATGTTTCGTTTTTTTTTTAAGAATTCTCTTAAATTGCCATAGTTTTTTGCTCAGGGTGAACATCTGTGGTTATCTCAAACACATTTACCATTAATCTTTTAAGATATAAGGGACGCTGACACTATTCCAGCAATTTGTACTTTTTGCACGTATTTTCCTATGTCCCAGAATAAAAGTGTTCACCCGGTATATTGTCGGCAAACAAGTAATTGGTCTGTATTTATCTGGGCTTTGTGTATCGTTGTCTTTTGGTATCAAATATGTAAGGTCTCGTGTAAACAAATTTGAGACCAAATTTGGGTTTTTAAGAAACTCATTAAAAAGGTGAATCTTTTGTACCAGTAATTGTGTTTATTGTCAATGCTTGCTGCCTTCCAATTCATTGAATTACCCGCAGCTTTACTTACACCTTGCTAAAATCGATAGCAATTATTGGGATTACGTTTATCTTTAAGATAGGCTGTCATACGCCCAAGATTACGTTTCAGTGTGATCACTTTGACATCAAACTATGTTCCCATTGCGGCATTATTTGTTTTGCTAACCCAGACTAACCCAAAATTATCGCCGTATTCACTACAGCAAAATTGCACATTGTAGCTCTTTAAACCTACTGCATTATTGTAGGTAAGGTGGGAGAATATGTTTATTTATTAGATTAGCAATAATCGGTAGTTTTCGAGTTTAACGATTTGCATTAATGTTTTTTTTTTTAGTTGGACTTGAATCATCAAACTGAGCAGTTGCCATTTGAAACTCTGACTGCAAATCCCAGACAAATCGTTCATTCTCCACTGGTGGTAATGAGTCTTCCGTCTAATGTATTCTGACAGGTTCTGGCCTCCTTTCCTCAACGTCCGGAGTTACTGACTGACTGATCGCCGATTGTTGGTGCAAAATTGAGTTTTATTACTTTTTACCTCGCTTCTCAATGGCAGCGTATATGAGCACTGAAGCGCAAACATATTCAAAGAAGGGAGGCATGCGACGGTTTGCCGGATGTAAAAAATAAATTGACTATTGACGAGGTCGTTTTGAAATAGGTCATATGACTAGGAAGAGAAATTTGAATCGTTGTTTGAATAAATCAAACAACGTTTGAATGTATGCTACATTGAATATCGTAAAGCTGTTGACTCAGTCCCGCATGACTTGTGGATGAAAGTGCTTAAAATCTCTAAAGTGTATACGAAAGTAAGACCGGTAAGGCATGAGCCCCTGGACAAATATCCTTATATTAATAGCAACTCGTGCAAGGTGCAGATATCCACAGGAATATTTCTGGGTGATTCGCTCTCACCAATGTGGTTTTGTTTGGCGCTGAATCCTCTATCTGATATACTCCTAAACACGAATATTGGATATACTTAATATTAGAAACACTCAAAGATTGTCGCACTGATGCTACACGAATGATCTTAAAAAATCAGAATGGCTTGGATTCCCTTACTGATACAGTAAAGTTGTTCAGCAATGTTGCAGACACATACATGTCTTTAAGTCTGGGCAGATGTGCAATTACTGATATTAAGAAAGGCATGGTAGGAGATGGTCAAGTCCCAGTACATGACATGGAGAACCTATCACCCGAAGAAATCGATCACACTCACTTAAAAAAGGCGTTCACTAATAAATACAAAAAGAGTGCAAAAGTGCTAAATATAAACTGTCAGGTGGAAATCAAGTTTTGGTCGGGGCAATCAATTTCGTTCGTGATGATTTTATAACCAAACAGTATTGTTAGGAAAATTCGACGTGCATCAACCATCATCAAAATCAGAGCAAGTTCTCATAATGAATCCAGCCATCCTGAATGATTTGAAGATTTCATTATTTATATGTTCATTGAACCTCAATTCAGTATCGAAGATGCCTCCAAGATCATTGATTAGGCACACTCTGGAAAGAAAGAAAGTAATCAAATAAAATTGTTTTATTTATTGTTGTTTTCGTGGAGCGTTTGACAAAACATAGTCAAGTTTTACCTCTGTAACAGATTCCGAGTATTGAGATCTTGCTACAAGTCTCTTTTCAGATTACTGTATCGGTTTAAAAATAATTCGGATCGCGCTGTTCTCTCAAAATACGCGGACTTGTCTAAAACCAGAATATCAATAAGTTTATTGTGATACATTATTCTGAAATTAATTCAATTTTATATTTCATTAAAAAAACGAAGCAATGTATCAATATATTAAATTAACTCAATCCCTAAGTATATACCACGAATAATTTTAGAATTATTATCTTCATACCACGATAATAATCTTCGCCACAGCGTCGTTGGGCCGTTTACATGAGGTCGTACCTAACGAGTTTAATAACACAGAATGGGATTCGTGTTAAAAAAATTAAGTTATAAACATCATACTAGTATGTTTTATTACCTAGATCTTGACAATTGATTTACATCCGAGGGGCAAACATGCTGGAAACTGAATTATCGGCGGTTTAAAGTTGTAATTGAAACTCAATTGGTGTTAAACTCGCAGTTATAGTTATCTTGTTACGTTGAGCAGTTAGGTGGTGTCAATAGTTGTGTTATGTCCTGGTTATGCATTAAGTTGAATTATACATTATTATAATTCAGCAGCTTTATAGTTATGGACTATTAAATATGATTGGACTGGACCACCCATTGACTAAGGAATATACAGTTTCCATATCGAGAATATTAGAGTAATAAAATCCAAAATATAAAATGTGGATGTTCTAGTATTGAATAATATTTTATAGACCTTCGTTGCAATTTTTAAATAGGACCGTTCCTTTTTAAGATGTATCATGAATGTAATATTTTAAAATCAAAACTTGGGTTAGCGCGTCGATTTAGATTTCCCAGTGGGGGCTAAAATAATTACTACAAATCCGAAATTTGCAATAAAAACAGGAATGTTAATAACTAAATATAGGGCCTAGACATTAATTTGCAGTAGAGAAGCTTCACTAACTCAAGCCATGAGTTTTAATTAATTTTGGCTTTCCAGTGATTATATATAGATAAAGTCGAGTTTTCTCAGGAACATAATTTTGACATTTTTCTCGATATTATAAATAAGTTCAGTCTCACAATTATACGCAATTCTTTCGACTTTTTCACGAAATTGCCAATAATTTTTAGTTTTCTTGAAATTATAGATATTATCGAGCTGTTTCTGATAAAACAAATACCTAAAAAAAGAACTGGTGATAAATGTAAAATATGGTGGAAAAGCTTGAAATTATGCATAATTCTAAGAAGTCGAAATTATCCCTTATTTCGTGAAGACACTCAAAAGTACACGAACTTATCAAAATTATTTATCAATAAATCAGGGGTCCTTCTATCCTTTGTTTTTGATACCACTTGAATCCTGTTATTCAAATTTTGAATCTCAATGTAAAACAGATATATTTTTAAAATACAGTACGTATATAATGACATTTGAAAATTAGCGTGTTCTACATTTTGATGAAATGGTAAAGCTAGAAATATAATGGTTTTTACTCACCCATGTTGACTTTCCATTCATCCAAAAGCTTAGGCAACAAGAAGATCTTGGAATGTGACGGCTTTTTATATTTATTAAATAAAGCTTCTATTTGAATACTTACTATTTAATTATGCTTTTTGGGGACGATGAGAATGAAACTAAGAAATGTTTGACATGGCAGAGTATCAATGTTTAGCACATGTTCATCTTAATCATGGTTCACAGATAGATATACAAATTAGAACCATTAAGCAAAGCAGTTTTGCACTTGGATAAGAATCAAACTCTTAACAAAATCCGTCTAAACAGATTAGTAAGATTAGTTGTACGTCACTATAGGCATTCGTAAGGTTGATTAATATTGAAGCTAAATAAACATGCTTTTATCTCGAGATATTATTTTGCGAACGATTTAATCATTTTTAGGATTTTTCAGCGCGTTAAGCCAGTGACCTTTCGTTTAATTTTCTCTTCAATATTATAAATTCTACAACGTCAGAATGCACACTATTTAAGGTGTGTAAGAATTTCAATTATTTTCAACCAAAGCTGAGCTTTACTTTATATAAATTCAAGGTTTTCTGCAGACCTGAGACACTCTGTCTGGTGTTTTTATTGAATAAGGTAGGTACTTCATTTAAATTTAATTTATTTTTATTGCCAATGTCGAATGAAGTGAAAACCATAATTGCGTGGGAGAAAACAGCAGTGCGTTGAATTTAACTGCAATGAATTTGGCAGGCTAACACAGTTTGCAGATATTTTCATGATTCTGCCAAAGTATACGGTGAAAC
>MU182270.1:384867-422264 GCA_016904865.1 Pissodes strobi | reverse complement strand
TTATTACTAATTTCTTTATTTTACATTCCTCTATTTTAGGTTTCCTTATTATTTACCTAATCTGTAGGCACTCTATTCTATCTCCCTTTATTTATAATTAATTCATTAGTTTTACTACTTCCTTATTCTTTACTTCATCTTTACTTTATTCTATTTATACTTAATTTATTAGCGTCACTACTTCCTTACATATGTATGCTATATTTTTAAACTCATATTATATATACATCTTCATATATTTTCTCAATTGTTTCAACTTTTTTATGCTTCTCCATAAAATTTCCTTATTAATTCTCCAATTATTTCACCTTATTTATGATTTACATACATAACCTTTGCTTATGTATGCCTCTTATCTCATAAACATCTTCTCTATTTCTTCCACTTATGTATGCTTCTTCTGTACTCCTTATAGACATTTCTTTCTTCTTCTTTATTCTTCTCGATTTACATAAACATTTATTTCTTTATGTAAACATTTCAAATGAGCTTCTGCGGTACCAAAATTTGTGCTGAACTTCCTTATTGTTAGTCTAGCTATTTCAGTCCTTATGCTCAACTTTCCGCTGCCTAAAATATTTACTGTGACGTTCCTTCTTAGATAATTCGTCGTTGCAATTTCTTTTAGGCCGGAGAATCCATTTACTTGTGCTCTGCTATATATATCTTCACATTTGTTTCTCTTATTTATTTTGCATACTAGTTTTCTCACATATAGTTTACATTTTAATACCACTTATTCTAGTTCTCCTATGCATTTATACTATGCCAATTCTTCTATGTATATTGTCTATTTCTATATATCTATATACCTCCCTAACCTCCTAAGTGTCTTATATAAATAATTTCCTACGTGCTCTTGGACTTTATATTACAATTGAGGCCTATCTCCACCTATTAGAGCTAATACCCTTTTTTCGAAGTCGTTGGTTTCACTGTCTTCTTTCTGCATACATAATTGTGTAGACGTTAGGTTGTCCGTATCCTCTTCTTCACTGTTGCTTCCTTCCTCGACATCGTCGTTACAGATAGGAGCTGTCTCAGTCCATGGGTCATGATACGGCAACATTCTACTGACGTGAACAGTGTTTGTAACCTTTTTCCTTCCTCCCATTTTTTCTACTTCATAGTTTACTTCCCCCATTTTTCTCAATATTTTATATGGCCCAAACCACCTTAACAATAGTTTTTCGCTACGTCCCACTTTTCTTATAGGGATAAATATTTTTACTTTGTCTCCTACTTGGAACTGTAGATCTCTGTGTCTGTCGTCAAATCGTACTTTATTTTTTTCCTGACTCTTCTTTATATTTTCTGCTGCTATTGCCCTTATTGCTAGCGCCTTTTCCCTGATTTGTAAAGTGTCTGTTTCTGTCTCATTATTTGTTAAAACTGCCTCCACTGGAAGTGTAGGTTCTCTTGCAAAGGTTAGCATGAATGGACTAAATTTTGTTGTATCCTGTATAGCTGTATTATATGCAAATGTTATGAATGGGATATAAGTACACCAATCTGTTTGCTGAGTATTGCAATATAAAGAAAGCATGTCTGCAATGGTTTTGTTTAGCCTTTCTGTTAGGCCATTGCAGCATGGGTGGTAAGCTGTGGTAAATTGACTTCTTACTCCCATTATTCGTCCTATTTCTCTTACTAGGTCCGACTGAAAAGTTTTACCCCTATCGCTTAATAATGTTCTTGGAATCCCATGCATTAGAAACACTTTTTCTAACAAAAACTTAGCTACTGGGCCGGCCTTTCCATTAGGCAGTGCGGCTGTGATGGCGTATCTTGAAGCATAATCCGTTGCTACGACTATCATAGTCTTTCCTTGGTTGCTTCTTCGAAATGGACCTAGCAGGTCGATTCCCAGTTATTAGGCCTACTTGAATTGGTTGTAATAAGCCTGGTGTTTTTCTATACTGCTGTCCTTTCCTGGCCTGGCAATCTGGACAACCTTTTATGTATTTTTCAATATCTTTAAGCATTCCTGTCCAGAAAAATCTGTTTTTTATTTTGTCCAGCGTTTTTGTAAGTCCTAAATGACCGCAGGTGGGTGACGCGTGCAACTCCCACATTATCTCTTCTCTCATACTTTTAGGTACTACCAGGAGGTTTTGTAGGCCTTTTGAGCTAGAGTTTACTTTGTATAGAGTGTTGTCTATTATTCTAAAGTTTTTTGATCTGCGTCGGGTTGCTATATTTATATTGCCATCATCTGGGCTTAGTATGGCTTGCTTGAGTTGCTTAATTTCTGGATCTTTTTCCTGTAACTCGTTTAACTCTTCCGTTTTGAGGGCGAATGTTGGTAGTTCATCCAGATCGTTTTCGTTTTGTTGTTCTGCTGGAAATACTGGATTTCGAGACATACAATCGGCGTCTTTGTGTGCCTTGCCGTTCTTGTATTCTACCGTATAATCGTACTCTGCTAATTTCAGTGCCCACCTGGCTAAACGTCGATTGCTCTCTTTTATTGAGTGCAACCAGCAGAGTGCATGGTGGTCAGAGACGATTTTTATTGGTTGTCCATATATCAGATGCCTTAAGTATCCTATTGACCAAACCACACCTAATAACTCTAGCTCACTTATAGAATAATTTTTCTCGCAATTTGATAAACTTCGGCTTATGTAAGCCACTGGATGTGCCGTTTTGGTTTCATCTTCTTGCAGTAGAATGGCCCCAATTCCGTTCGTTGATGCGTCGGTTCGTAGGATCGTTCCTTTTTCTGGATTAAAGTGATGTAGTACTGGAGCTGATATAAGTTTATCTTTTAAGTTTTGGAATGCTTCCTCTTGCTGTGTTCCCCATATGAATTTTGTTGCCTTTTTTGTTAACTCGTGTAGAGGACGTGCGATTGTAGAAAAATTTTGTATACATTTTCTATAGAAATTACATAATCCTAAGGAGCTTTGCACGTCCTTAACTTTTTTGGGTTTTGGGAAGTTTTTAACACAGATTATTTTGTCATCATCTGGGAGAATGCCCTCCTCGCTGACTTTAAATCCCAGAATTCGTATTTGTTTTTTGAGGTACTCACACTTTTTTGGTTTCAATGTTAGGTTGGCTTGTCGCAGCCGTTCAAACACTTTTCTGAGTTTCTCTATATGTTCTTCTACTGTGCGTGAAAAAATAATAATGTCATCTAGATAAATTAACACTTCCTTCCATGTCATGTCCCAAAATACCTTATCTGCCAGTTCTTGGAACGTGGCCGGAGCGTTGCATAAACCAAAACTTAGTACATTGAATTCATATGAGCCGTGCCCTTGTGCCACAAATGCCGTGTATTGTTTAGATTCCTCTTCTATTGGGACTTGCCAATACCCTGAGAACATATCCAGGGTGCATCTCCGGGTATTTCGCATCTCCTAAATATGTTAGAATATCATCTATTTGCGGTAGAGGCCAGTTTGATTTCTTTGTACATTGATTAATTTTCCTATAATCGCAACAGAACCTTGTTTTTCCATCCTTTTTCTTGACTAATACTACTGGGCTCGCCCAGGGGGAATGGCATGGTCGTATGACGTTGCTTTCTAGCATTTCGTTTATCTGTTCATCAATGATTTTTCTTTCTTTACGACAGTCTCATTTGGGCTTTGTTTCCGTTGTTCTAACCTCTTTTTTAACGTATTCTCATAGCTTTTATCTTCAAACTCTTTTTTGAAGTCTTCGCACAGCTCGTTCCAGTCTTTGTTAGGGTTCTTTGAAGTGTATTCATAGAACCAAAGATTTGCTGCGCCGTCTAGGAATGTTCCCAGGTATGCTATTTTTAAGCCCTCGTCCCAACCGTTTGCTATAGCTGTCCTTTCGTATCCTCTCAGGAACTCGCTAGCTCTATTTTGACAAGGATTAAATGTAGGCGGGTTTATAAATTGCGGTAAGCTTGCTTTCTTTGCCGTCGCCATTGCGTCTACAATTGTGGTGTTTGCCATCTTTCTTTCTATATTTCCTAAAATATATTGTGGTGATGTAGGCCGGCTTTCGTTATCTGTACTCTCTTCACTGTCGTTACTTTCCTCTTTCCTCAATTTGCAGTCCTCCTCTTGGCTGATTTTTGTGCTATTTGAAATTCCTACCGTAGATGGCCTTAAATCTATTAAGGTAGAATCTATCTGGATTTTTGTGATTGTTTCCAAGTTTGGTAGGGGTGATGTCGGCGGAGTCCTCTGCAGACTTACAGATCACTGGGTATCCTGTTTCGTAGTGGGTATGGGTTTTTAGCCATTTGTTATTTTGCCTTACTGAGACATATTGTTTCCTGAGATAGCTTTTTTTCTTTCCTATTCCATATACTTATATATATTTATCTTTTCTAGATATGAACGTATATCCTTATACCTTCGCCAAAAATTAGCAGGTTTTTAAAACGTAGTTAACAACTTTTTCGTTTGTTTCAGGTATGAACCTAGATCCCTAGATGGCGCCTCCGTCTTCCTCGACGTAGATAGCTTGAGTTCACCAGCTTGCTGCTTTGAACGACTGCTGCCAGAGGGCGATGTGTATACAGCAATGGACGTAGCTTGAACGCGCGTAATTTAAAAATTGCCTTATATTGTAAATAAAATTTTTTGAATTATGTTAGTTTTATTGACCAATAATAAGATTTAACCGCGCGAAATAATACTGGCGCGTGTTTTGAATTTTTTAATTATAATTTAATTGTTTTTTTTTCTCTCTCTAACAACGTGTCAGGGGTAGCTTCGGGCCTCCACCACGTGTCACGAGTAATTTTAGTGGTAGCGCGTTTATTTAAAGAATAACTTCTCAGAGAAGAGCCTCGTCGCGATTAGTACAATGACGGGGTCTCAATGCTTCCTTTAATCTACCACTGTATGTTCTACTCGTGAGGACACGCCTTGTTTAGCGTGCCGGGGGGTAACTGAGGTAGACCGGGATCGCGTCACGTGGGGTAAGAAGAGATGATAAAGTAAGCACGTTTAGTTTATAACAATAACAATGTATTAACGATAAAACTTTAACAACAATTATTGGTCAGAGAAAATGAGATTCTATTATACCCGATTACTACGGTGCGCATGTTTTCTCGATTTGAGGTACTGTTTATAGGTCTTTGTTTACTGTCTTATAATTTATAGTTTTTCTTAAGGGCTGGGTTTTATTTAAGAGCACTAAGAGCTTTCACTAAACTTTTTAACTGACTATTTAGACACTTGTCTTTCTCAACACTGACAAACTTTTTGTCAAGACTTTACTATGGAGGTTGTGTAACCCCTGGTCCTAGCAGTCGTCAAATGGCTAACCGGTACCAGGTTGGGTAGGAAAGGAATGGAACCTAAAGCAGTCGTATGACTAACTTTAGGAGCGGATAGAACCCAGAAGGCAGTCGTCAAGTGGCTAACCTTGGGAGCTGGAGGTGAGACCAAAGTCTCCCGAACTGAGGATTCGGTAGCGTATTTATATAAAACAAAGTGATGATCATTGCATGCATAAGGTTCAAAGTCGCTCCCGTTGATTGCTCGCGTTGTTTATAGTTTGCCTTTAATGTTTATATAACAATCTTCAAGTTCAAGTTCAAACTTGCGACAGGGTGATATTTGTTTAGTAGCTTATGCATTTTAGTAGATTACAATATTATGGAAAAAGTTGTCCCACATATCGATTGTAACTGGACAATTTTTTTGCGCCAGCCAATTGGTCCAGAGGAAAACCTTGTCGTAACATTAAGGTAAAAAAAAACAGATACAAAATATTATATACCTTTTATTGCCTTACAGGTTTTGTATTTCGGCATGATATTGAGGGATTGGTGAAAATTGGACATTATCGAAACCATATTCCTGGTTTGGCAAAGGAGGTCTCGGGTTTTCATAGACGTATCGCTGTACTAGCGTTTGGACTTCATTCCTAAAGCTCAGAATGTTATTATCGGATATTTTTCTAACGTGGAGCAAAAGACTTTTAAAGAACGAAAGGTGATCGTCTTCTAGTTCTTTTTCTGGGGGATTATTTTTCGTATTTTTCATAAAATCGAGCTTCTGCCTTTCTAAAAAAGACTGTCTAGTTGAGTTTTTCGTTTCCTGACTAGAGTAATATTGTCAATCCAATGTCCCTTCGCAGTACTTATGGTGGATGTAGAAGCCGCTGTAGTAGCTGGAGAGACCGAGCGATTTTCTGAAGCCGAAGTTGAAGGGGTTTCTTGCTGGGGTAGCTCCAGTTCTGCTTGAACATTGCCCTGAATGGAACCTTGCGAGGTTTCTCCATTAGAAAGAAGTAACGAATTATCTACATTTTTGGTTAGATTGCCTTGGGAATGTCTTGGAGTGAACTGATCTTTTAAAAAATATGAATTTTTAAAATAGGGCCACGACGATTTATCGATAACGTCTCCTGGATCTCCAGAGCGTGGAATAGGAAGATTTTTCAGCTCTTTCCTGAAGTAGTCCCGCAAGCTTTTCTATTTCGCATGTGCTTCTTTGACTGCAAAAGAGTCGATTATAGAATAATAATAATATAATAATATCATATAATATTGTCATATTATATGTTTGTTACATATAATACGACAATATTAAATTTATTATTTAATGTCCTAATGTATGCTCTTTTTGTTATTTATATTGAAAAATCGACTAAAATGTGTCGAATTAATAAATTCATTAATTAGTTTAGTAATAGGTATTTTCATTTAAAGATCAAAATTACTGAAATTTCTTCTTTTACCAGTTTTTGTAAGTGACAGTATGCAGTATACTCATCTTTTTCATATATCTGGCAACGGGAGAATCGTTCAAAAGTTTGCATTTTGCATGGGAGCAACGACCGTAGGAAAAATTGTTAAGGAAGTTACAAGTCTCCTGTGGATTGTTTTACAGCTCCAACATATGGGTATACCGACAACAGATGATTTTCGTAGAATAAGTGACGATTTCATGAGGATTTGGAATTTCCCTAATGCTATTGGAGCAATAGACGGAAAACATGTGCGAATCAAATGTCCTAAATATAGCGGAAGCATGTATTTTAATTACAAAAAATATTTTTTTCTTCAAACGTCAGTAAATCCATCATTACTCGACTGTGTAGGCGGCAGTGAAGTTTCGTTTTTCCTCCGCCGGAGCTTTACTTTTCACTTTTCCGCCGGCGGAGGTAAAAGTGTTGTCATATCAACATAGATACAATACAAACAAACATCAAAATAAGCGTCAACAACTCAAGAGTTATTAAACTAAAATATGTATTTATCACTCAATTTGTGACTGCATTTCTAAAAATCACTAATTTAGGAACAAATTGGTTATTATTTAATCGAACTTACTCAATAACTGCTTATCAATACGGAATTAAAACGCAATCGAAGACGCAATTTTAAAAAAATAATTATTGTTGACAGTGTCCACTGACAGCTTTATGTGACATTACTATAGCAACAAACTGAGCCTATTCACCGACACCGCACCGGTCTAAGCCGCCTTGCGAACGCACTTATCTTTAATAATTATTATTATTACTATTAAAAAGAGACGTTTTTGCATTACTGCATTTGAAGAAAAAACAGCATATTTTATTTAGAGGAAAAGTTACTTTTCATGGCTTGCTCTCTATTACCAGCCACACTCCGTTCGGCTGTTAAACACAAGCGCGCCATGAAAAGTATTACTTTTCCTCCATATAAAATAATATACTATTCTATTGTTTTACAAGCAGTTTGTGATGCAAACTATAGGCTTACAATAATAGATGTTGGTGGGTATGGACGCCAAAGCGATGGAAGTACATTTCAGGCTTCAACAATGTATAAACTAACTCCAGAAACAAATTGAAAATACCAGAAGTAGAATGTCTGCCAAAAACAAATATAATGTCTTTTGTGTTTATTGCTGACGAAGCTTATGCTCTATAATATAATTTATTATAACCTTAGAGCAGAGAATGTTTAACACCAGAACGATTGTATTTTAATCAGCGTCTTTCTAGGGCACGAAAAACAATAGAATGTGCTTTTGGTATTTTATATCCAAAATGGAGAATTTTGTCCAAGGCTATCGAAACACAGGAAACCACTGCTGATATGATTATCAGAGCAGTATGTGTTTTACATAACATGAATTTTGATTCAATCAATACCCATCCATGCTTGGTAGGATCGTACAATCTAGGCTGCCTTTCAAATTGTACAAATTTGATTGACTCTTAATTTTGCACAAGAGTACCTCCCTACACGGAGGTAATGAACTTTGTCTAATCTCCATTAGCCATTTCTTGCCCCCCTGTATAATTATTCTCCAACGAAAATAAACTTAATAATTTCAAACAAGCATGACGTATTAAGACTGCTGAGACCGCATCCTAGCTGTACGTCGACCCAGAAAAATGCACCGCAGCAAATTACATAACAAAACAGATCACCGGGTTAACAATTAAATAATAACATAATATCATCATTTTTATATACATGTACATATGTTTTATAGTATTTAGATCAGGAACTTTTTTGTATAAATACGAATCAAATTGTTAATAAAATCAGTACAAACCCACTACTCCCTTTGACACCCTTCAAAGGCTACTTATTCTACATGTCTAGAAAATGCCCTATTACAGTCTACATTACATTAAACTATCAAGGGCTGCCTAGACATTTTGACTTCTCCAGAGGAAACATTCTCCCGGCCTGATCCTATTGACAAACTTCCATCAAACTTTTTAAGATAATCCAAAGGGTTTCTGGATGTTTTTGGTTTGTACGATCTTAAAAATATATCAAACAGGGCTTCATTTATGTTCGAAAAATTTTTCTGCCCGTGCATTTCACACAGAAACTTTTCTATGCCTAAAATTTGCTCTTCTGTTATATCCGAAGTACAGCCAAAAGAGCTGAACACTTTCTGTGCGGCTGGCGTTTTTTCTAAGAGATCGAACGGCCTAACTTTACCCTTTCGTGAAAACGCCGCTGTATAATCACATCCTGTAAAGCAGTGAAATGCAGTGAGAGCTTTAGACAATTCCGGGCCTAAAGACTTAGATAATGATTTGATGTAAATGTGTCTAAGATTATTTTTCGACAGAGTTCCAACTTCCAACCAAACAGACATGTTCTCTAAAAATTTGTCTGCATTCCCCCAAATAATAATAAGAATATCTGTATCCGATGCTCTTACGACAACTCTGCTACCAGCTGGCAGGCGGGCTAAATGGAAGACAATTCTACTCATGCCACCTTTTGAGCATAAAAAGCTGTACGACTCATTCTCTAGTGTTAGAAAACGGAATCGTCGTTTGTATCATAACCAAGTGTTACCCTCTTTTGCCTGAATATGACAAGACTTAATGATTGATAATTTAATGTGATTGAGATTATGTTAAATGTTGTACTTTGCGAAGTGCACTCTCTATTAACGCGCGTTCTTTCAGCGTGTTTAAAAGATTTCTGCGGCGGTGTTGCCGTCATTCTGTTAATGAAGATGGGATCTTCATGGCGGGTGAATATGTTGGGGAAACACCCCAACACGTGTATAAACTATCGTTTTTCACCGTATAGCTTGGTGATAATACCCTGTATGTATGTAGAATGAATGAGCCATAATTAAACTCTAAATAGATTTATTTCATCCCGGGTACAACCCAATTTGTGCATTTAAATTAGTATATGTCAGTTCTTCACGACCCCTTATTCCCAAGCTGGATGGACGATCCCTTAGTTTGAACCTGTACACCAGTACTGTCAGTATAATCGATTACAATATAGCAACTTTTCATTCGTAAAGGAAAACGTTTGTAATCATTTTCAATTTAGTGTATCCTTGCCTCAGTCTGTGTTGTGTGAGCAACCACGTGTCAAATAAAGAAAGAAAACAGGTTCTACCCTTTTAATCTCAAATAAATTCGGCATGTGCCACCGCCCACTTTATCTATGTGGTTTTGCCGCTAGGCGACCAGCTCGAAGAAAGAAATTAATCTTATTAGTACTCTGCTAACACTCCACGTTGCTAGATCGGTCTCGTCACCGCGCTCTAGCAAGTGCCTCTTCGCGCCAAAAGGTCCTACCCTTTTAGGCAAATTCTCCAATTGTATGCACAAATATTAGAGAATACTTAGTGTACCTCTGTTCTTTTTTTCCACGTTGGACAAAAACCTCATTCAGGCGTTGTGTAACGCAATTCTTCATGGCCAGAATCGACGTAGTATCTCGGCGTACGTGAGTGAAGAAACTGTAAAATGGCGTCTGCAAATTTGCAGTAGAGAAAATCCATTTAAACCCCTGCTATATGATATGAATTCAATGTGTGAAGTCTCAAAAGCTGCCCTTGAGTAAGACAAGATTGGAGAAACGAGAATCAAGGTATTTTGTAGACTGAAAGGAAAGTTTAAAATTTAAAGACAAAGTTTTCATTTAAATCACAAAATCAAGAACTTTCAGTAGATAGTCAATTTATAAATAACCTGTTTTGTAACATTAGTTTTATGGATGAAAGGATGAATGCTCGGAAATAATATAGAAATTATTTGTATATTTATATTTATCATATTTAAATGCAATTTACACCTGCATTATTAAATTAAATCAAACCGAATACATGTTTCAATTCCTCTCACTACCCCATAGTAATACAGTTTATTAAAAGTGGTTAATTAAGATACCACACCCTTCTTTATGGTTTTAAGCAATAATAAAATCAATTGTTTATTCCGACCACCATTTTTTGATAGTTTAAGCGACACAAGGCATGATAGTGTACTTTTGCTACAAAATCGGTGTCGATTATTTTTGTTAACATTTGTTGGTCCTTTAAAATTGAAGCGTAATGTTTTATTTTTTTTTCAAAAACTTGTGTGGCACATGAGACTAGCCCAATTTTTGTCTTCTTTCTGTTGGAAAACTGCACTCTTTCGATTCTCCAACATTAAAGGTACTTTTGATCTCGTATTTTTTGAAGGAATATTTCGTGATTCTGGAGTTACTGTTTCACGCGGTGAAGTAATGAGAGCTTGCACGTCTGTGATCGTGACGGACATTTCATTCAACTTCGCCTTTTTAACAGCCGTGAATTTTCTGTAGCACTCTGTATGATATCCATTATCACAGCTGACTGAATTTGGTAATTGTATGTGACTATGCTGCAAATTATATTTTATTCTAGCCGCAAGGACAGTTCTGCATCTGTTCAAAGTTTGTGTTGTGAACAGTTTAGGTGCTGTGTTCACTCCTTCGACAATGTGCACACAACATTTTACCGAACCTGGTATTTTACTTGTGCTGGGTTGATTGTGGTCCATTATGTCTAAGTATATTCTAGAAAGCAAAAAAAAAAACGTTTTTGACATGTTGTTTTCACACTGAATTTAAAAAACAGACCTTATTTTGAATAAGTTTGATTGGTTATGTTTGGAAGTGACAAATCGATGAACTAGTCAACAAATTTTGTTACACAACAATTTAGTTAATGTTTCAGTTACAGGTTGCGTCACTTGTGTCACCCTCGTTTTACATAGCAAAACATTGGAAAAAAACACGTATTTCTACACTATACACTAAAAAAATAAAAATAAAATTGTAATGAGCAGATTTAAACGCTTGTCTCAAGGTAGGTGACTGTAACTGAAAATTTGTTTAAAAGCTATTTTTGCGACAAGTTTTTAAATCTGCTCTCTAAACATCTAAAAATTGTTTTCCAGACATATATTCATCACTATATTCTATTTCGAAATGGTGCGGAGTAATAAAACCTACTTATAAATGCAAAACGCTAACAGAGTGGTCAAATAAATTTTTGTGATGTCTAAATATTTAGCCACAGCTGTTATAGCCTGCTGTATTATATTTTAACCATTCCACCCTGTTTTGTATGGCAATCCCGCTGCAAACAATAGGCTTTATTAGCAAAGGGGCCATTTTCTACCTGCAGTAGCGTACGTTTGGGTATTTAATTTAAAATACCTGTTTTACCTAAGTACTTTTATTTATTCACTTATTTATGTATATTCAAAAACAGTTAGTATTACTGTAACATTTTATCACATATAATATTTATATAATAAGGTATAAGAATTGCGATTTTGTGTAAACAGTTATGTAGAGAACTATGGTATATCATTTTCGTCGTCAGAAAAATCCGTCGAATCTTCGTCATGTTCCAAGGATATAATTAAAGGCTCTACAATTAGGTCAATTAAATGGTCTAGTTTCCACATTTTTTCTTCTTCTTTTATAACATGCTCAATACACTTACGCAATTTTGTCAACTACATACTCGGTGAAACGAGCTTTATTTGAGGACACTATGGACAACAGTTCCTTTTTCACCATACTTTCATCAAATGGTATGTTATTCTGTCTAAACCACTGAATAATATCCGCTTTTCTCCATGAATTAGTTGGTATTCTGTCAACTTTTCTGGAATGAGAACTCGCATTGTCCATCACTATCACAGAATTAGGTGGAATGAGATCTAACATTTGTTCAAAATATTCTTCGAACACATCGCCATTCATGTCTTCATGGTAATCGCCAGAATGATTTGACTCAAACATTAACAAACCGCCCTCAACAAAACCATCAACACTTCCAAGGTGTGTAATAATCAGTCGCTTTCCTTTCCCAGATGGTGGTTTTAGTCCGGTGGACCAGCCTTCTAAGAATGCTTGACGAAAACTTGAAATATTTTTGTCTTGCCAAATCTTCCCAACCGTATATTCTTCATTAAGCCATGTTTCGTCCAGATAATAAATCTTTCTATTCTCACTTCAAAACTGCTTTATCTGTCTTAAGTAATGTCTCCTCCAGCAAATAATTTCATCTTTTTCGATTAGGAGCGATTTTCTGCTTTGTTTTTCCGAGCTGAAATTCATTTGTTTTAAAGTTGTCCACAATTTCTTCCTGCTTATCGTTGGAGACATATTTTGGTCTTGCTTCAAGGCTCCTAAAATTTTGTCGGTGGTTGGTATTTCCTTATTAAAATAAAAGGAATGTACTGTTCTTCTAATTATAAGTTTGTAGTCTTCATCGATAGGCACCGTCTTTCTTCCTGAAGATGGTATAGGTGGTTTTACAGCTTCACTTTTTCGTTCACACCTTAATTTATATATCGACGTTTTTGAAACACCCGTCATTTGCGAACACATTTCCACCACAGTATCAACGCTATACAGAGGATTTTGATGTTTGAGGGCGTCATATACATTAAGAATAATATTCTTTTCGTTAACAGAAAATGGACATTTGCTCGTTCGTTTCACTGGAGAGAAAACTGAATTAGCCATTTTAATTGAAACTATGAAATGAAACAAACACACTGTGTCTTCTTCGGAAGAACAAATATAACTGAAAAATTACAATTACTTAAACTTTAAAAATCGTCAAATTTGAATGTTTACAATAGTAATAAAAAAACCTAAGTGTGATAAATATAATGCTGGGAAAGTCCGAGTATTAGGACAGGTAAACGTTTAAAATATGTACGTATATGTACGTAATTATATACGCCTATGTATCAGCCATCAGAAAATGATTTATTACTTCGCATAATTTCGAAATAGAGTATAGTAACGATTAACAAATACTTATTTGTTAGGTTAGTACGTCCAAAATGTTTAAAAGTTGCCCGTCCATAAATTATTTGCTCGACAAAATGTTACTTACCTATAATAGGTCCGTTAGAAAACACATTCGACACTTGCTAATGCTATATAAGGTATTTATAATTGAAAACCACAAAAACGTACTCCAAACGTAGACAATACCCAATAGTGTAACCTCATTAGCAGCGACTTTAGATTGACTGATTGATGCATGATGCAGTCAATCAATAACATTTATTTGGTTCATTAAAACAGAGTTTTAGACACTTATACCTATCTTACATAAACTAATACTACACAATACATTGCTGGCGGGACGCCTGACAATAGATGCTTCTACGTACCTCACACAGATATAAAGCGCGCAAAGAGGGCTGTTTGACTGCCCATTCTATAGCTACAACAGGCAAGTGGCAATGATGGTTGACGTCAGACTTACTTGGGCGATGCCCTTCAAGTGATTTACGGTAAGACATTACAAACACATGGCAATAGAGCTAGGTGGCTTGTTTTCAATGGGGAAGGAGGATGAGGGAAGGTAAATATGGGGAAAAAGCACTTTGAAAAACTCCATGTCACGGTTCACTGGTTTGCATGATGCAGTATGCATCGCAGTGACTAGTCTAACCGACCGGTTGGCCGGGCGAATTCCTCGCGAACTCGTTCTAACTTTTGGTGGCTTGCGCATCGAAGCGAGATACAACGAATTTTTTGAAAAGCGTCTGCGGACGTTGGTCGTCCGTAAAAATGTTTATGGACTTCATATTAAAATACCTTTAGTTTAAGACAAATAACAACTCTGTACCTATCACCAGGTTTTAGTGGAAAAGTTAGGAATTTCGGCGGCGTCTGTTGGAAAAAGGCGTTTATAAAAATCGTCTGCTTATTGTTTTTCGATATTTTCCGGTCCTAATTTCAAAAAAAAAACACTGTACCTATGACGAGGTATATTTGTTTTTTTTTTCGCCATTTACAAACGGCGCCCCCCACTAAAGCGTCTAGTTAGGGACGGCGGACGGGCGTCGATATAAATCATTAATATTGCAGAATCGTATAAATTCAGTTAACATTTTGTATCTTATGACGAGGTATTTTTCACGCGAGCTCTCGGTCTATAAGTATTTAAGTATTAAGGTAAGGTATTTTTATTTTTGGCTATCTTATAGGTATTAAAAATAGTTGATGCCAGTCAAATCTAATGGAGGTATGGACGGCGACATAATCTGTGTTGCATTACCCATGTGTTCGTTGTTAGTTTGTTCTGATACTGTGCTTATCGGAGAGTAAGGTGGCAAGGCCTGATAATTTTCAACCACCTGTTCACGACTTTGTGGTCTACTACCAGTAGAAGTAGTAAAAAATGAAACAGGACTCGTAATATTGCATACACTTGTACCTAATATTTCCCCACACAAACTTATAACCCCTATTTTGAATCGTCTCTTTTGTTCACTGGTCATTAATTGCATATCAGGCAAAACGCTCTTTAGAAATGATAGATCTGCATCTTCAGTAGTGTTGACGTTACTTAGTTTTCTTTTTTTTCTTCAAAATACAACTAGCTGCTTCATTTGCATCTTTTATATTACTTTTCTTGCGACTAGTACTAGCTCTTGACTCATTTCGGCGTGTTCCTTCAGACAGCGGCGTGAAGGGAACTGGTGGGGCCATGGACGGTAAATCATTTTCTTCACTATTTACTGGGCTTAAAGGCTCGAATGCTTCATCTTCATGTTGAGAGTTTTGTGTTGTTTCACTGTGTGCCGTCTCCACCGAAATATTCCCTTTAGAAGTACGTGATTTTAGGAATCTGTCCAGAAATCTCAAATTTTCGGCTAAATAATATTATTTTATTGATTTTGCCGCAGATCCTGATGGGAGACTTATTCTTTATATATTTTAAATATCTTCCCCTTGTATTTTCCAATGGTACTTGCAGCCGTTCACTGAAAAAAAAAGTTTATCAACTTTGCAATATTATACCTCCAGGTACCTGTAATTATATTATAATATAATGATGTATAAAAAAAATTTTAGCAGGTACTTTGCTACGGGATGCTCCTTCAAAGCGTTATCTTATTATTTTTTAAAAGGACACCGAGTGTTCGCGATATCGTTTATGAAACTTCTACAGCTATTTGGCAAATACTACAACTGATATATATGCCACAGCCAACTACTGATAACTAGAAAGAGGTAGCCGAACACTATCACAATTTATGGAATTTACCGAATTGCACGGGAAGCATAGATGGTAAACATATTAAAATCCGAGCCCCACCATATTCCGGATCTAATTACATAAACTATAAAGGCTACTTTTCTATAGTCTCATTAGTTGTACTTGATGCAGATGGCTTGTTTATAACAATATATGTGGCTGAATATGGACGTAACAGTGACGGGAGAGCTTTACAAGAAAGTAATTTTGGCAGAGTTTTGCAGCATGGAAGCCTTCAACTACCAGATTCCCAACCATTACCTGGTGAAACGCAAGACTTCCCTTTTTACTTTATTGCTGATAAAGCGTTCCCTTTAAAATGTAATCTTATTAGACCTTTTCCATAAAACCAATTAACTAATGACCGCATAGAATATTTAACAGTCGTTTGTCAAGAGGTCGTAAGTGCGTAGAATGTGCTTTTGGTATGTTGACTTCTAAATTCATAATTTTGAGTACTACGATTTGCTGTCTGCCATCAAGAGTTGACCTAGTGATACAATCTATGTGTGTTTTACATAATGTTATTCGTACCACTGATGGCAAATTTTCACGGCCACAAGTAGAGCCAATTTAATAGGAACGCCTTCGCATATGGAGGTAATTAGAAGACAAACAACAAAGTTAAAGAGAACGTTTATGTAAGTATTTGCATTTAAAGATCCTTTACACAAATAGTGCACTATGTAAAAATCGACCTCTCCTATTGGTCGATCCATCTCGTATTACGATATGTCTGCGTGATGCAATCGATTTCTATCAAGAGCTCTTGTGGTGTAGAGGTTTAGATCGTTGGGTCTCACCTGGAACACGCGGGTTTGAACCCCGTTGCTTTTTTAATTTTTTTTAAAGATTATGTTTCTAAACAGCTTTTTTTCTTGATTTTGGGTATGTCTTGGGTTAGATTCGGTTAGCACCTGGTTAGTTTCCTTTTCTTGAGCCCCCGTAGCGAGCGAAGCGAGCGGGGGCCATGCGGATCGACCAATGGGAAAGGCCGATTTTTATCTAGTGCACTATTTGTGTAAAGGATCTTATAATGCTAATTATTTTGTTAATCGAGCCCTGATTCCAAGACAGATATTGTATTTAATATGATTTATTTTATTTCCGTGCCATATTACTCATTACATTGCGCCGCGTTTCGCACTCACGGACTATTAAATACATTTTTACTTTGCGGTAATAAAACCCCGTCAATCAGATTTGCAAATAGGTATTTACTTACTATTACTATATTGTCATAATTATGCTTGAATTAAATAAAACTTAAAAAACTTACCTGGCTCATTTAGTTCATTAGCAATTTTCTGCCACGCATTATCACAGTTTAAGACAGTTCGATCACTTCTTTGATATTCACCTAAAAGCCGGCTTTTTTGTGAGCGGTCGTAAATCACAGTGAACACCTGCAGTAACAGCTAGATGCGAGGTATACGAGGCCGTGCGTTCCTTATCGCTTTGAATACATCTACGGGGAACGATCAATAACTGAATTAGTTGCTTTAGGTATTCATATTAATATTTGAAGAATATGATAAGTAGGACGCGAATAATTATGCATTTAAATTTTCAGGTACTTAAGAAACTTGTGGTGTTCTTTTATTAAACAAGCTGCATATTAATATAGAAAAAAAATCAAGAAAATGCGTTCTTTTTGTACTTCAGCAAAAATTACAATAGATAATTAAACATACAGATGTAGATCATAAACTTAAAAATAATAAAAATGCAAATACCAAAAATGTACCACCTAATTTTGAGACCATTGAAGGAAGTACTTTTGTCGGTATTGCAGTTATTAGCAACCGATTCTTCGAAGCAGTAAACGATTGTTCAAAATTCATATTCATGTTCATATTCTTATGCGTTTTAAAGCCTGTTCAGGTGTCAATTTAGCGTATTTGTGTTCACCAGTAAAGCCTAATACTTCTTTCCAATTCTGGCAACTTTAAAATATATGCAAAATATATATTATGCCTATTTTACCGGAATCAAGTTCTTGACCAATAAATTGTCGTAATAACTTCTTTGCCGTATAAAGCGGCAACAATTTACTTCTGGTTCTAATTACTTGGCCTAGTTAGCAACAAATTTGCTTACCTATATATCGTAGTGACAACTGCTAAACTAAATATCTAACTTAATCTAACTAACTTAAACTTATTTTTAACCGCAACGTTAATTTAAGTAATAAATAATAAACAACTTTTTGAAAATTTATTTAAACATACCTTACTGGATTTAGTGGAATTCGAAAAGATGACACATTTCCCTGATTTATGTTAACGTCACATCCATCAACACTGCAGTAAGAAGAATGACTAGCTTGAGAAGCCATTCCCGAAATTATCTCCAAAAAGTAACGTTTCAACGCACACTCTAATAATTATTGTTCTAAATTCTATTTGCTCACCGCGTACAACGTTCCGTAAATATGTAAGCGTGAAATCTTGAGACACCGCGTCCCAAACCACTGAGAAGTAAACTGCCGACCGACCGGTAGAAGCGGCAGTTTGGTGGTAAGGGAGGCGCGTCGGCAAGAGGGAAACTTATTGCTCGAATGGCCAAGTGCTTGGACTATTTAGAATATCTATAGACTCTGGGATTATTCTGTACATTTCTATTACAATAATCCCGTCTAATTTTAAACAAATGTCTCGCCTCTTCAACGAGCCTCCCGAGACTAAAAAGACACGCGGCTCGACTCTGTGGCCGTAAAGACATGTCTCTGCCTGGCTTCTCTTGTCAGCGTTGCCTCTTTACTTTATATGGTGAATAATTAAATTAAGTCCGATGTCCGCGCCCCGTCTCTTCTGTGGGCGTCGGGTATTTTACATACACAGCAAATTCTGTCACATTTACATGTGTACACACATACGTTCAATATGCACACAATTACGTTCAATGAAAAATAGTGATTTATTCTCAGTGTTTTAAAAAAGTTTATTTTTGGTATGATGCACTCTGTGTTTACGACGATACTGAATGCTTATGCTTACATGCTTTCTCATGTAACGTTCATTCGGATTAATTCGGGTTGAGTATGGGAGTCGAGTTCTGCCGAGCGACACTGACTATCTCTCTCGCACTGCTAACTGTCTCTCTCTCGCTTAGTCAACGAGTGGACTTTACTCGACTGAGCGGACGCATGAGCACAGAATTTCATTTATTAAGCGTTTTATTAAGAGGACGTCAAAATCATTAAGTAGTTTGGAGTGCTGCTTTATTTCTTATCGTGCTAAACATAATTTATTTTTTCTATTATTTTCAGAATTGAAGTACATATAATTTTTGCCTTCCAAACAATTTTTTTAGCAGTATTTAATTCTTCATTTCTTGAGCGTTTTATTAACATTTTTGTTACTAATTACTTAACATGATTTATTTATTATATCATTTTCAAAACTTAAATATGTGCCTTCTTACGACACAAGATTATTATAAACTAATAAACTTTATATACTAACTGTGACAAAGTATGGAATTTTAATGGGGTTGGACAATTAATTCGACAAGCAGTGTATAGTTTCTACACTTATCCTAAGTTAAAGTGTCGTCGGAAAATATCAAATCAATATTTGGAAAAATCGCACATGTGTAGTAATAACTCGGATCACCAAAAACAAATGACAGTCGGCTTCCTCCAAGTGTTACCTAAAACCGTGCAAAATCTCAAATTTCCACTCGCAGCCGTTTTTGAGAAAATCAACAAGTGGGGCAAGGCAGTAATAATTATAACAATCGCATTCACCATTTTGTTTAGTAGAAGAAGCGTTACGTGACTGTGTTACGTGACGGCTCCGTCTCATTCAACCCCAACAAAAAAGTGCTGACGCGACTAAAGAAGTTTTCCCTTCAATAAAAATCTAAAAAGCACCTTGGCTCCCTATAAAACGCTGGGCTCTGGAGTAAACGCATGTATTGCAAATTATTATTAAATTAAGCTAGAAAGTGTGGATCCAAATAGCGCACGGATGGGCCTTGACTTCTCGTGATTTTAATTGATTAAATTTTTAGCCTAGAGAAATAGGGAAAAACTATAAAATGGAATATTACCGATTATAAGCTTGGCAAATGGTAAATTGTTAAATTGCTGCTTGTTCCTCCCCAGTCAACTATACTGGTTGGCTAATTCGTTCGTAATTGCCATGCTAAAGATCCTTTTGACAAACTCATAAATATTGTTAGTTGTATGATATTTCTGAAACCTATGGAATGTATAGGAATCGCAAGAAATAACAATGGAAATAATGAACGTAATTAACTTAATTTCAGTTTAAAAAAAAAAATGAAAAAGCCGATTAATTTATAACAAAATATTTTTTTTTGTTTTGTTCGAAGTACCTATAGATACAGAATAACCTTTGTTAAAAACAATATAAGCTTTAAAAAATTATTCACGTACGCATTTGAAAAAATTCGCTTCATTATTAACATAATCATTAAAGTCTGTAAATTCCTCCACTCTATTTATTGGCAAATCAAAATTGCAAAAAACAAATTGCTCACAATGATCTTCTAGTTGATGAGAAACATTATTTCTAATTTGTTGCTCTAAGTCATTAATCCGTGTTCTGATTAAATGTTGTCTTAGAATTTCTTTTAGGAATTTCGTAACATGGGGGCAGCAATGACAAGAATTGTCATTTGACGAGCTTCCCAATACAAAATATAAGTTATTTCCTGGAACGGACAGAGGAGTTTATTCTGAAGTTAATGCAATCACATTTAGAGGCCCTAAAAAAGAAAAAAATGGTTACAGTTTTTTGTTAAACCTTCGCATTTACTATTTCTAATGTCCGGAATAGCGAGACAATAGCCACACAATTTTAAATTAATTGCTCCACTCTGAACCGCTTCTGTATGGTTTCGTCTTACGGCACGGAACAATGGGCGCTTTCTTTTATTCAGCAGAAGAAATTGATGGAAATGATTCTGATGGAACGTCGCTGGATGACGCATCCAATGCGATGCCACCAATTTGAAAAATAAAAGAACGGTTTAGTGATTGATGAATCATTTTGGGATCTTTCAATCGCTTAGTAAAGATACTAAGGCAGGAAAGGCACCTGGCCCTGACAACATGCATGCGGAATTCCTGTTATACAGTGGTCAACATGCGAAACTTTGGCTATCCAAGCTCTATACAAACATACTTGACACTGGACAACTACCGAAGAGCTTCAAACAAACCAAAATAATAGCAATTCTCAAACCAGGCAAGCTCAGTGACAAGCCAGAAAACTACCGCCCCATTGCCTTGCTGAGCTCAGCCTATAAGCTCCTCGAAAGACTCTTACTTAACAGAATAGGCCCTAACATACGCCAGACGGTCCCAGTTGAGCAGGCAAGATATAGGCCCAAAAGAAGTACGACCGACCAAGTACTGTCCTTCACAACCTTCATAGAGGCAGGCTACCAAAGAAAGCTTAAGACGTCTGTGGCTTTTATAGATCTCTCGGCCGCATACGCTGTAGAAGGACGGCATACTGTGTAAGTTTCTAAAAACCATCCCATGTAAAACGACCGCCCGGTTATTAAACAACATGCTCAGTGATAGGCAATTCCGAGTCACCTCAGGGAATCTTCAGAGTAACTTAAGAACGCTGAATAACGGACTGCCCCAGGGATCAGTTCTTGCTCCAGTCCTATTTAGCTTGTATACAGTGTGGCCCAAATTGGGTATACATGTATGGGTATCTTGGAAACTATAAGAGATAGAAAATCGGTTAAATGGGGAAAGTTTTAGTTCATTCAATTCCCAATTCAATGCCATTTTGATAACGATTTGATCTTTTTCGTTTTTGAGATATTTTGAAAAAATCAAAAAGTTGTATTGTCGAAAAAGCGCTGTGCTTTTTTTATTTAAAGATATTTTTAAAATCTGTAAAAACATTGTTAGGACAACTTTTTATGCTCGATGCACCCATGTATTCAGTTTTTAGTTGTGACGTTTTGGTTATGAGAAACCAGCATCAACTTCTTTTGTTCTTATGGCGGCCATTTTGTTTTTTAGCACATTTAAAAAGAACTTTTTTTCCCCTTTCTTGTGATGTATAACACTTCATAAAAATATTTTATTTTTATGTCAGAAAACGACAAATTCAATTTTTAGCTGGGTTGGCCATGACTGCGGAGGCCATTTGCGGTACAAAACAAATATTGCTAGTGTTTCATAGTTATTTTACTGAAAAATATACGAAACATTGATCAGACAAACATCTAATTTAACTTTTCATTTTTAGTAATTTTTGTTTTTATTAATATTTGTTAAAAGGTAAGTTTAATATTAGCTGCCCTGCCAAACATCATTAAAAAAATATCAATATGTCAAGAATGTTATATTAAATGCAATAGGAATACAAGTGTAGCACCGCCAGTTATTTGGAACTCAATCCTGACAGTCAACACTCAAGACTCAAGCCTTAAGACAAGTCTGTTATGGACCTATGAAATTATAGAAGCCTTGGGAAGCCATATGATTAAAGGACAAAATAATATTGAAATAATATTGAGTTGGCTTTAGCAACAGTTGCTACGGAGGGCGGTTGCCGTACAAATCAATATTTGCTATTAATTTCCAAACTATCGTTCTAAATATAAGTATCGGTTTCTGTTCATAACTGCTTACTTTACAACTTACTACTATTAACATACCCAAACTAACTATTCTAACCACGCGAAACCGGCTAGACCTCACCACCTCGTCCCGCTCGAGGACCCAGCCACCGCCGATGCATACGCATACACAGTTGTTCACGGTACTTGACGGTACAAAGTACAAAGTTTACAGAATATGCAGGTATCTGCCGCACGCGTGTGATCTCAATGCATTAAAGTTTCGACAGTGAGCGAGGCAACTTATATTTATTCTGTAAACTTTGCCCAAAGATTACACCGAGGGGTGTAATATCCGGGGACCCAGCTGGCCAATTTACAGGACCCCGGTTTGGTATAACATTATTTAATTGTAAATGAATGGTCCCATAAGTTGATTATCTAAAAACAAATTATACTATTTGACTTTGTAAATATTTTGCGGACTGTGTAGACTTACCGTACACACCACACCAGACATTAAAGCTAAATCTTACTTGTGGCCTACATTCTGCCACTTGGTGAGGATTATCAGTGGCCCAAAAATGGATATTCACAATAATGAATGCTCCGCAGTTGCTGAAAAACGTTTCGTCGGTCCAAATAATCTTCATACTGAAATTGGGGTTTTCATGACATTGGTTTACAAACCAGTTTGAAAATCATAATCGCCTTGGGTCTGTTTCCTTTAAAACTTGAACAATAGTAGGTTTATAAGGACGATATTTGTTTTCTTTAAGGACTGTTTGGATAGTAGTTCTTGGTATAAGTATTTCCCTCGCACGTACTCCCGTCGACGTCGTCGGGTTCGCATTAAAATATCCTTAATGTCATCGTCACGAGCTTGATTGCCCTTCTTTGGCGTTGGTACTTCAAAGCTTCCATAATTTTTTAAGTGCAGGTCAAGCCTCGCGAATATTCTTGGCTGTTGCCTCTCAGGATACAGGTCCAAATAGTCGGCGGTGGCAAGATTTTTATTTCTATTACATTTAATATAACATTCTAATATGTCATATTTTTCTTCACTGGCATATCGCGTGGCGATATTTAGAAATCAAAATTTATGAAAATTTAAACAAAAACTGCCAAATAGCGTTTTGACTGAATAATGTCACTTTTCAGTAAAATGACTTAAATGCCGCCGAATCACCATAGCAACACTATCATTTATTACGGCAAATGGCCTCCGCCGTCATGGCCAACTCAGTTAAAAATTAACTTTGTCGTTTTTTGACATAAAAATAAAATATTTTTATAAAGTGTTATACATCATAAGAAAGGAAAAAATGTGTTCTTTTTAAATGTGGTAAAAAACAAAATGACCGCCATAAGAAAAAACGAAGTTGATGATGGTTTCTCAGAACCGAAACGTCAGAACTAAAAACTGATTACATGGGTGCATCGAGCGTAAAAAGTTGTCCTAACAATGTTTTTACAGATTTTAAAAATATGTTTAAATAAAAAAAGTACAGCGCTTTTTCGAAAATACAACTTTTTGATTTTTTCAAAATATCTCAAAAACAAAACGAGAGAAAATCGTTATCAAAATGGCGTTGAATTGGGAATTGAATGGCCTACAACTTTCGCCATTTAACTATTTTTCTATCTCATATAGTTTAGAAGATACCCATACATGTATACCCAATTTGGGCCACACTGTATATCAGACATGCCTGCCACCACCTCACGTAAATTTGGATACGCTGATGATTGGGCGATTGCAACTAGAGACTCCTCCTTTGAAAATACTGAAGGGGTCCTCGCAGATGACCTCGCTAAGATATATACATACTTCAAACAGTGGAGACTCAAGCCCAATCCTAATAAAACGGAAGTCTCCTGTTTTCGTTTAAACAACAAGATGGCAAATAGATAACTGAGAGTATACGCCGATAACCAACTACTAAGGCATAATCGTAATCCAAAACACTTAGGGGTTACTTTGGATAGAACCCTGTCATTCAAGCAACACCTTCAGAACACAGCAGCCAAATTAAGAACACGTAACAATATCATTCATAAACTACGTGGAACAGCATGGGGATCAACAGCTGCAACCCTACGGTGCTCGGCCCTAGGACTGGTTTACTCTGCAGCAGAATATTGCGCCCCTGTGTGGCTTAATAGCTCATATACTCGACTCATCGACGTACAGCTCAATACCACCATGCGACTAATATCTGGCACACTTAGGTCAACCCCAACTCAGTGGCTTCCACTACTAAGCCACATCCCACCACCAGAACTCCGCCGACAAACCGCCTTACTCAGAGAGTTTGAAAAAATAGTCAAAAACCCTGAACTGCCAATACATAAAGATATTAACGATGCCAACACCTCCAGACTGCGTTCTAGAAATTCCCCTGTAAGGACAGCCAAAGAACTAAGAGCAAGCAATTTTCAACTTAAAAACAAGTGGAAGGAAGAACGGAACAACGCACCATATACCACAATGCAATTAATGCCATGCATCGAAGTTTCGACTTCCCCCGAAAAACATGGGCTACTCTTAATAGAATTAGAACTGGTCATGGAAACTGCAGGGACTCTCACCACAGGTGGAATATGGCTCCTTCCCCAGAGTGCGATTGCGGAGCAGCAAGACAGACCGTCCAACATATTGTTACCGAATGCCCTCTCAGAAGATATGCTGGGAATACTGAAGACTTCGCCCTTGTGACACCAGCCTCGGTTGATTATATTAATAGACTAGACATTAAATTGTGAACTGTAACTCCTATTATATTATATTGTGTATATTGCTTACCTCAAATATGTAAGTAATGTTATGTTTTGGTTTATTTTTAATATGAAATGAACTTTCAATTACTTAAATTACTAGTTTTTATAATATGATGGAGAACGCTGTTTCAGCTCTTTTGTTGAAAAGAACAATAAGCGGGGATGTTTTCTCAAGCTCGGACCAGGAAGAGATAATGCTTTTGGATTTTCCTTTTTCAAGACGGAGAGTGAAGCATTTAAAAATTGAGGAATATGTCGAGCAAGTCGCTCTGCAATATACACCTGACGATTTCAGATCCCATTTTCGCATGTCACGAACTGCTGTTGAGGCAAGTTCGAATAAAATAATAATAATATTGTTTCAATAATAATTATTTTGTTTTTAGGACTTTTTATAGAGTTACAATTTAGAAATGATATTACACCAGGAAGGTTCCAGATTAGACCTGTGTCAGCTGTCCTACTAGCACTATGGACATTGGCAACACAGGAAATATACAGAGAAGTTAGTTAGTGATAGATTTGGACTTAGCAAAAGCAATGCTCATACTATACTTCTTCATGTTTGCAAATTTTGGTTTCTTGACAGTGAGTTTCCAAGGTCGCACCACGAAACGAAAAATTTTAGTAAACGTCACGACACGGTTTATGCATAACTGATAACTGATTATAACGTATCGGAACCCGCTCAAATAAGTAAAATAAGTTAAGACTAAGTGAAAATAACCGAATATTGATTGGACGACTAACCAAAACTAAACAAACTATTTAAATTGATTAGAACGTATCGAAACCAGTTCAAATGACTAAAATAACTTGAGACTAAGTGAAACTAACCGAAAGTTGATTAGACGACTAAATAAAATTAACCAAATTTATTAAAACTCATTATAACGTATCGGAACCGGCTCAAGTAAGCAAAATAACTTGATACTAAATGAAACTAACCGGAAGTTGATTAGGCAACTAACCAAAACTAACCAAATTTATTAAACTTGATTATAATGTATCGGAACCGACTCAAATGACTAAAATAGGTTGAGAATAAGTGCAACTAAACAGATCTAGGAAGGGGAAACTAACCGCAAGTTGATTAGACGACTAACCAAAATTAACCAAATTTACTAAAATTGATTATAATGTATCAGAACCAGCTCAAATAAGTGGAATAAGTTGAGACTAAGTGAAACTATCCAAAAGTTGATTAGACGACTAACCCAAACCAACCAAATCTAATAAAATTGATTATAACGTATCGAAACCGACTGAAATGACTAAAATAAGTAGAGACTAAGTAAAACTAACCGGAAGTTGATTAGACGACTATCCAAACCTAACCAAATTTATTAAACTTAACTATAACGTGTCGGAACCGACTCAAATGCCTAAAATAAGTTGAGATTAAGGGAAACTAACCGAAAGTTGATTAGACGACTAACCAAAACTAACCAAATCTATTAAACGTATCAGAACTAGGTCAAATAAGTAAAATAAGTTGAGACTAAGTGAAACTAACCGAAAGTTGATTAGACGACTAACCAGAACTAATCAAAGATAATAAAATTGATTATAACCTATCGTAACCGACTCAAATAACTAAAATAAGTTGAGACAAAGTGAAACTAACCGAAAGTTTATTAGACGACTAACCAAAACTTACCAAACCTATTAAAACTGATTATAACGTATCGGAGCCGGCTCAAACTGACTCAAATGACAAATAAGTTGAGACTAAGTCAAACTACTCGAAAGTTGATTCGACGATTAACCAAGAATAGCCAAATCTTTTAAAATTGATTATAACGTATCGTAACCGGTTCAAATGACGAAAATAAGTTGATATTAAGTGAATCTAACCGAAAGTTGATTAGCCGACTAACCAAATCTATTTAAATTGGTTATAATGTATCGGAACCAGCCCAAATAAATAAAATAAGTTGAGACTAAGTGAAACTAACCGAAAGTTTATTCGACGATTAACCAAGAGTAACCAAATCTATTAAAATTGTTTATAACGTATCGGAAACGGTTCAAATGACTAAAGCAAGTTGAGATTGAGCGAAACTATCCGAAACTTGATTGGACGACTAACCAAAATTAACCAAATCTATAAAAATTAATTATAACGCGTCGGAACCGGTTTAGATGACTAAAATAAGTTGAGACTAATTGATACTAACCGAAAGTTGATCGGATGATTAACCATATCTAAACAAATATATTAAAATTGATTATAGTGTATCGGAACCGGCTTAAGTAAGTAAAATAAGTTGAGACTAAGTGAAATTAACCGAAAGTTGATTGGACGACTAACCAAATTTATTGGAATTGGTTACAAGATCTCGGAACAAGTAAATGTTATTTATGATCAATACGTATTCTATGAAGGTGTGCTGTTCAGAAGAGGCAATAATTTTAACCCTGGACCCTTGCTCAAATAAGTAAAATAACTTGAGACTAAGTGAAACTAACCGGAAGTTGATTAGACGACTAACCAAAAGAAACCAAGTTTATTAAACTTGATTATAACGTATCGGAACAGACGCAAATGACTAAAATAATTTGAGACTAAGTGAAACTAACCGCAAGTTGATTAGGCGACTAACCAAAACTAACCAAATTTATTAAAATTGATTATAACGTATCAGAACCAGCTCAAAGAAGTGAAATAAGTTGAGACTAAGTGAAACTAAGCCAAAGTTGATTAGATGACTAACCCAAACTAATCAAATCTATTAAAATTGATTATAAGGTATCGGAACCGACTCAAATGACTAAAATAAATTGAGACTAAGTGAAACTAATCGGAAGTTGATTAGACGACTAACCAAAACTAACCAAATTTAGTAAACTTAATTATAACGTATCGGAACCGACTCAAATTACTAAAATAAGTTGAGACTACGTGAAGCTAACCGAAAGTCGGTTAGACGATAAACCAAAACTAAGCAAATCTATTAAAATTGATTGTAACGTATCGGAAACCAGCTCAAATAAGTAAAATAAATTGAGACGCAGTGAATCTAACCGATAGTTGTCTAATCAACTATCGGTTAGTTGATTGATTGGTTGATTGGTTATAACGTATCGGAACCGACTCAAATAACTTAGATAAGTTGAGGCTAAGTGTATCTAACTGAAAGTTGATTAGATGACTAATAATTTAAAACTAAACAAATCTATTAAAGTTGATTATAACGTATCGGAACCAGCTGTAAAATAATTTGAGACTAAGTGGAACTAACCGAAAGTTGATTAAACGACTAACCAAATCTATTAAAATTGATTATAACGTAACGGAACCGGCTCAAATAAGTAAAAAAAGTTGAGACGAAGTGAAACTATCCGAAAATTGATTAGACGACTAACCAAAACTAACCAAATCTATTACAATTGATTATAACGTATTGAAACCGACTGAAATGACTAAAATAAGTTGATACTATGTGAAATTAACCGCGTTAAATCGCGGATTGAGAAACGAATCGAATGCAGTTTTTACAACCACCACTAATGGTATAAACTGTAAAAACGATCGAAACTTGAAGCAATATGCATTTATGTGGTATATTTTGGTAAACTAAACTTACGTAATCTGCTAAAAGTAATTTTTTACATTAGATTGTGTTAAGGGTGGGTGAGGGTGACTTTTAGTTTCTCACGACAGACTAGTCGTGTCTCATATCGTTAGATCGAGGAATGTCAGACGAATCAAATGCAAATGGTCTTTTGCTTTTTCAGCCACGCTTATAACGTTATAAATTGTAAAAAAGAACGAAACTTCAAGTAATATGTATTTATGTGGTATATTTTGGTAAAGTAAACTTACGTAATCTAACCTGATCTCACCCAAACTTCTATCAACTATTATATTTCCACACAATTATGAGTTTTCTCAGATCTCAAATTTATAAGCGTTGCATTCTGCTTTGGCATTTTCAATGTCTCACCCGGTTGCATCTTTGTGAAGGACTGTGAATTTTTTAGGGGGTGCGTGTTCACGACGCCGACGGTAATGAGATTAAATGTTTTAACCTGCGCTTTTACTACATCTCTATCATTTGTAGTATGCTGCCCCTGTGACTGATAATATTTTGCATGTTTCCAGTAAAACAGTCTTGTAATACTCGATCATAATTTTTTTTATATCCCAATGTGGACAAGAAAAATAATTTTTAAACTTCAACCCTATTCCCAGACCTACATTTGAAGTAGTACCTAAGGATCTTGTTTCTTTTTGACTCCCGCCATCTATGGCGTTTAACTTCTAACGATTCACATAGCTAGAAACAAAGTTCCTTTTTTCCGAAAATGTCATTTGCCAATATTGTGTATTAATATTTTTTCTTTCGACTCAATGCTTGTCTTAAAAGTGGTAAGTACCGATTTTGCAGAACATACCCCTTTCTAGTTTAGAAAAGGCGGATACCACGATTAAGCTTTCCAATTATTGTGATGTCTTGTGCACATACGACTATTTTTATAAGGAGATATTTTCATTTTAAAGGCACTTATCACTTTTAAGTTAAGAAAAAAAGATGTAAAATGGTGTGATGTGTACAATATACACCATAACTCAATTTAGCCCGAAATTGGAGATACCCCTTTTAAGCCAAGCACGGCAGAGTAAATGTGTTTGCGTAAAACAGGGATTAAATATAGGTACTGTTAAGTGAACAAACACTGTTTATTTTCTTCATGGCGATGCGTTCGGATATTATATGTACCTGTCGCTCCAGATTAACCGACGAGCAACCGAATTTTTAAATTTCGCGGGCTTTAAAAAATCATAGAACCTAAACTATAAAAATGACAACAATGCTTATGCTATTAAAAACTTTTTTGGTCATTTGTCTACATTTTCTTCGCTGCATGTTATATGAAATTCCCAAAAACAAAAAATGTTTTCGATCAGTGAAAATTTGTCTGCATAATATCTAAAGGTCCAAGGTCATCGATATATTCGGCATATTTAAAATAAAAAATACGAATCATTTTATACTTTGAAAGAAGCGCCTAAGTGTGTGTTTTAAAACAAAAAAAATCATGTCGATAGCTCTATTGAGCCTTTAGATATTACAGTGGAAATATAAAAAAACATGATTTTTAAAAAGAGGAAGTTTTGACAGTTTTTTGCAAATAAAAAAAATCGGGACCGCAAAAAAACCGCATAATTTTGCCCATTATTTATTCCACTATTACTTATGCTTGATGACAAATGTTCAATCTGAGTCTTCCAATCCAGCCGCTGATCCAGGTTCACACCCAGGAACGAAAGACTACATTTTTGACCTCGATGTTTTCATAAGATATAACCATTTCAGGTGAGGTGTTTCGGCAGTGAAGAACAAATTGTGTTTTTTCTATGTTCAGTAATAGATTATTTTCTGTAAACCATCTATCAAGCGTTTCCAGACCCCAGTAACTTGTTGTTTACATAGTTCGTGACTCTTTTTCTTGCAGACCAGAGACGTGTCATCAGCAAAAAGTACCTTATTATTCGTCAAGATATCAGTTATATCATTTATATGCAATATATAGAGCAATGGGCCCAGGACAGAACCCTGCGGCACACCCTTTCTGACAATTTTGGGCTTAGACATCTTTAGCTCCCCCGTCCCATCCGTCCCTACCACGCATTGTCTGCGCTCCGATAGATACGATCGGACAAGCCGCAATGCCACGCCCATTATGCCGTACCGCTCTAGCTTTTCATATAAAATCTGATGATCCACACTGTCAAATGCTTTTGACAGATCTAAACATACTGTGGCTGTAATGTTATGTTTATTTAATGAGTCTAAAGCTCTCTCTAATAATTGATAAACAGCTCTGATTGTGGACTTTCCCCTTCTGAATCCATTCTACCTGTCTGAAAGAACATTAAAACCCTAAAAAAGTCAGTTAGTCGTGAATGTATTATCTTCTCAAAAATCTTACTAACATTCGACAAGAGAGATATTGGTCTATAGTTGCTCGAGTTGTTCTTTTCGCCCTTTTTGTACAGTGGTTTCGATAAGGCCAGTTTAAGTGCTCTCGGAAATATACAATTCTGAAATGAGAGGTTAATTATATGTGATAATGGGACCGATATGTACTCTGCTGATTGTTTAAGCATATCAACAGTTATCTCATCATAACCGACTGATTTTTTATTTGTAAGCAACTTTATTGTGTTTAAGACCTCTCTTGCGGTTGTTGGTTGCAGGAAAATCGAGGCGCCCAGCACCTCACCCCTCGTGAACTCACGGGAATTTTACTTTATTGTGTCAGGACACACATTCACAAAAAAATCATTTATTTCTAGTTTGACAACCATTTTCGAATTTTAAGAAATCTGCGCGTAAATTAACGAGTTTGTTTAAGTTATTTGATGATTAAACTAAATGAACTAGGTCTCCGTAATCTAAAACTTCTGCAGTGTGTTTCCATTTTTTTTACCTACAAGGCCATGAACCGAATCAGTCTTCATAAAGCTATGACCAGGCTCAAAATACTTAAAAGTGATAATTTCTGGTCTCCACACATCGTTAACGAATATGATACAAACAGTAAAAAGGGCCCAGTTTTTATTTTGTGCTTTGCAGTTGTCAGTCCAAAAAAGTACGTCCTTTGTATCGTCGTTTAGTCTTTTCAGTACATAATAAAATGCCGCAGAAGTCAAGTTTTCTCATCGTGATATTTGCAAAATCCTTAAAGAACTAGATACGCAAAAGGCATCAGAACCGGACGGAATACCTGCCATCGTGCTAAAGAACTGCGCCAACGAACTAACACCTGTTTTTTCCAGGCTTTTTTCTCTTTCTTACAGAAAAGGGATTTACCCATCCTCTTGGAAAGTCGCTCGAGTGCAACCTGTGCCAAAAAAGGCAAGAAAACCACGCCCTCAAACTATCGCCCGATTGCCTTGCTTCCAATAATCTCCAAAGTCATGGAATGTGTAGTCAACCAGCAACTACTCAAGTACCTCGAGAGCAACAGAATAATCAGCGATAATCAATACGGCTTTCGCAAAGAGAGATCGACAGGAGATATATTGGCCTATGTCACTCATATATGGAGTAGGGCAATTGAAAACTACGGAGAGTCTCGAGCGATTGCGTTGGATATTTCAAAGGCATTCGACAGAGTTTGGCATGACGGACTGCTCAAGAAACTGCCGTCCTTGGGACTGCCCGCCTCTCTCTGCAGCTGGCTGGCCAGTTTCCTTAAGAACCGATCCCTACACATTCACCATCAACGCGGGCGTCCCTCAGGGCGCAATACTTTCACCAACTCTGTTCCTCATCTATATTAATGACCTGCTGATCGAAACGAATAATCCTGTTTACAGTTTTGCAGATGACAGTACCCTTGTCTCCCACTTTAGATCAGAAAAACCCTTACCAGCGACCAAGGGGTCTTTCACTACTGGCATTACATGTACATTTTCTTGGCAGTCGCAGGCAGTCCCAGGGCAGTCAAAGTAATTAGTGGCAGTCATAGGCAGTCGTCTTAACATTCACTGGTAGTCCCTGGGCATTATTTCGCAGTCGCAGCAGTCCTAAGGCATTCCCTAACAAATCAGTAGCAGTCGCTTGGAATTTAGCAGGCGATCGGCAAGTTTTGTTAAAAGGAATGGTCAAGAACCACGTAACGCAAGGGCCTCAACAGCCAATAGGCCTTGTTGGTAGCTGAACAGGGTGTTTATTTGCTTTGCTGTAGGCAAGTAAGCAGTATTGCAGTTTGCGCGCCATTCCATTGTCTATTAGGCCAATTATTTGGTGATGGTTGTGAATGACGTGTGACTATTTTTTGAGTTTATATTGAGATTTTGTTAGTACGCTTTTGACGTTTAAAATATAATTTATACATATTTGGACGGTAGGTAACAATTTTATTTTTCCGCGCGAAAAATGAAATACTCGCCATGGAGTAAATATTATGAAAACAACAGACATTCTTTCAATCGAAAGCATAAAAATAGTTTTAGAAAAAGCTAAAGAAGACGCATTGTGTGACATAAGTGAGTTGGGAGTTAATCTAGGACATGAAGGTGAACTGCATGCATCATCCACTGTATCTTTTCCACCTACTACCGAGCCTGCTACCCAATTTTCCGAGGAACCAGTCATTAAACCATTTGAAGAAAATATTGCAATAGAACCAAATATTGAAGATCTTGATGACGTACAGGGTGGCTCGAATTCAAATCTATGTATGGGGAACTCGAAAACCGTAAGAAGTACAGTGTCGGTCAAATTAAGGCAAAATTGAGCATTTAGGTGCGTAACAATATGCCGTTTAGAAAGTTTTAAAATTCCGAGTATTTCCAGATATCCGAAAAAAACCCGAAATATTGAAAAATCGTTTTATTTTTTTCCTGAGCTTATTTAAAAATGGATTTCAAATAGGATTGCGTTCTTGCATTGCCACTTTTTCTGCTCTATCCAATGGTGATATTCAGTTTGGAATCCGACGTTTCGTCTTCAAGAGATCATCATCAACTTCCTTTTTTAAATACGAAATTTATATTTTTTTTATCATTTTTCAGATGATATTGGCGTTGTGAAAATGCGTTTTTATTTTTTTTTATTTTTTTTTCAAATTACTTATTTTGTGTAAATTTAAATAGTTTGTTACTTTTGAAATTTTTACATTCTATAAAAATATTTTATTTTGTTTTTTTGTGCAAGTGGAAAATGAAAAGTTTTATTTTTAATGAAAATAAAATACAGTAAAATTAAATAAACAAGTTCATTTAGTTTGTACCCCAAAGCAAAATAAATAACTTAAAAAAAATAAATATAAAATTAAAAAAATACAAAAAAAAATTAAAAACACATATTTATATTTATAACACCAATGTCATTTGAAAAACGATAAATAAAAAATAAAGTTCATATTTAAAAAAAAGGCTAATGAAGATGAAACGACGGATTTCAAACTGAATACCACCATTGGATAGAGCTGAAAAAGTGGCAATGCAAAAGTGCAATTCAATTTGAAATCCGTTTTTTAATAAGCTCAGGAAAAAAATTAAGCGATTTTTTCAATAAATATTTCGGTTTTTTCCGGATATATCCGAAAATATTCGGAATTTTAAAACTTTCTAAACGGCATATTGTTAGACACCTAAATACGCAATTTTACCCTAATTTGACGGACACTGTATCTCTTACGGTTCTCGAGTTTCCCCTACATAGACTCGAATTCGAGTCACCCTGTACATAATGATGCTGAAATTTTCAAAGATATTGATAGGTAAACTGTATGTATGTAGTACTTTTTGTTGGTATATTCTTAAATGCATCATAGTAGGCTCTCTAGCGATAGACTTATCAGTTCAGATGTAAGTCACTAAGTACCCCCAAGCAAATGTAGAACTTCTGAAAAAAACTGCCAAACAAAAAAAACGAACCAAAAATTAAAATTCTAAGAAAGAAAAATAGAGACAGAAGCAGTGAGGAAAGTTCTGAAGATTTTACCACAGATGAACCGTTGATTGAATTTGAAAATGAATAATTTTCAGATGTTGAGTTAACAGAAAATCAAAACACTACTGGTGGTGTTTTTACGATGATACCTAGTATATTGGCCGTATTGTCGAAATTTTACCAAGCATTAAATATAAAATAAAATTTCTTAAGAAAGAACTTGACGACTTCATATGGCCAGTAAAAGATGGTATTCAGATTGTAAAATAAGAATGTATTTTGTATGGATCAATTAATATTGTTGGAAACTATCCCTTTAAACTGAAACGCCAGGAACAAATGGAACTTAGTACTATAGGAAAATACAAAACCTTAAAGAGTGTCTAATTACTTTTAAAATATAAATGTACTGGATTATAAAATTTGTACAACCATTATTTGCCATTAAGTCATAGCTTGGCATCTCTCTTTACACCATGGACGTATTTTCTACATCAATGGTAAAATCCGAGAATAACAACCGCAGGGAAGCGACAACATAAATCCAGCTCAAAAATTTGGAGTGGGAGGTAAACCGGCCAACTGTCATCTCCACGTGTTTGTCAGTTTAGTTTAGTCCGAGATTAGTTTAGTACAGTCGTCGACGACAAAATTTTTGCGTTAACGCCAGTTTCCTTTGGTTTATTATTGAAGTGACTTCTTAAGCGAGGGTAAAGTCAGAAAAAATGAAACGCTTATCAAATTGAAACGCTTTTCAAAGTGAAACGCCCCTTTAATTAAGCATGTTCCAGTATAGCTAGAGGGTTGAAATTTTTAGGATATGTAGCCGGGGTAAAATAACGATCCTGGATGAAAACTAGACCCCCCCCGTTCGGCCAGAAGAGGGGGAAGAAGAAAAAAACTAAAATAATTCATTTCGGTAGAACGGGAAGCTATGGGGTCGATTTTTTTATGGTAGGTGCGCCTCCTGGGCGCACATACGACTATGTACGATTCTGTCAATCAAACGTTTTAAGAAAATGTCCAATGTGGCAGATGAATATATTCGTCAATATTTCCCTTAATATAACAGATATCGAAAAAATTGTTTAACAAAAAATTTGTATTTTTCGATGCTCTATCGTTTTGAAATAAAATATGGCACGTACAACTGTTACATTTGACAGTTACAGCTGTCAAATTTGTTCATATTAATCTGGCATATACCAAAATACATTGTTAACATTTTGACATATTTAAGTATTATATTTTGACATATATTTTTAATCATTAAAAAATGTTAGCTAATTTTATGTTACATATTATGGGTTAATATGACAGTGAGAGATGTTACATAATTTTTAATTTTTTTACCACTACTTTAATATCGTCATTTGACATATGCCATTTTTTTTAATAATATGTCTAAGTTATTCATATTATTCGATCTTCTTAAATTAGCCCATTGTTTTATGCTAACTGTTTGTGTAAATGTGAATATGCTTAACCAATATTTATCTGTCTTTTCAATTGTATAGTATTACGCTATATTTTATATGATAACAACCATATTTCAACTTGACACATGAAAACAATGAAAAAATGTTATAAAAGAACATGATATATGCGTCAGATATATTTTCAATTATCTATAGAACAATGACAGTTGGAATGAATTGGTTTGTGCAGAAAAATATGTTTTGAATTTTTCTACAATATATCTTAATACTTTTTTTCGATAGGACCTTTAATAACAAAGTTATTTCGAATAAATCGTAAATGAATCAAACTTTTTCGTTTTCCTATCGTATTTCATTCATTTTTTCTCACTTAATTATGAACTAAACAGAAAAAAATATATATTTTTTGTCAATTACCGATTTTTTATTTAGAAGAATTCGAACTTTTTTCAAAAATGTTATGAGAGAGAGGCGCAGACGCATGTCTGCATCCGTTACGTCAAAGATTTAGTGAATGTTTGAGCCCAACGAAGGTATGGTATTTTTAAGTGAAACATACCTATCAATATGGTGATCATCCACCTACTTTACTTGTTTTAGTTTCGGACCCTATTGCATTGCATTCTTTAATGATTAAAAATATATGTCAAGATATAATACTTAAATATGTCAAAATGTTAACTATGTATTTTGACATATGTCAGATTAAAATAAACGAATTTGACAGCTGTAACTATCAAATGTGACAGTTGCACGTGTCATATTTTATTCTCAAACGATAGAGCATCGAAAAATATAAATCTTTTGTTAAACAATTTTTTCGATATCTGTTATATTAAGGGAAATATTGACGAATATATTCATCTGTCACATTTGACATTTTCTTAAAACGTTTAAAAGGGAATGAATTTACAATATTCTAACATACATTTTGACATATTACAATGACATTACAATGATATATCCATCATATACAATACACATCATTATTTATTTCTTTTCACATATGTTAATAGTACGTGTAACTGATTAACTTTTGGTTAGTTTGGATTAGTCGTCCTATCAACTTTCAGTTAGTTTCACTTAGTCTCAACTTATTTTAGTCATTTGAACCGGTTCCGATACGTTATAATCAATTTTAATAGATTTGGTTAGTTTGGGTTAGTAGTCCAATCAACTTTCGGTTAGTTTCACTTATTCTCAACTTATTTTAGTCATTTGAAGCGGTTCCGACACGTAATAATCAATTTTAATAGAGTTGGTTAGTTTGGGTTAGTCATCGATTCAACTTTCGGTTAGTTTCAATTAGTCTCAACTTATTTTAATCATTTGAACCGGTCCCGATACGTTATAATCAATTTTCATAGATTTGGTTAGTTTGGGTTAGTCGTCCAATCAACTTTCGGTTAGTTTCACTTATTCTCAACTTATTTTAGTCATTT
>MU182270.1:349278-384857 GCA_016904865.1 Pissodes strobi | reverse complement strand
AGCGGCTCCGATACGTTATAATCAATTTTAATAGATTTGGTTAGGTTGGGCTAGTCGTCGAATCAACTTTGGGTTAGTTTCACTTAGTCTCAACTTATTTTACTTATTTGAGCCGGTTCCGATACGCTATAAACAATTTTAATAGATTTGGTTAGTTTGGATTAATCGTCCAATCAACGATACGAAATCTTCGTCACGCGAGACGAAAACATAAACCATCTCGTGATGCGACCTTGAAAAATCACTCTCATGAAACCAAGGAAGTATTCGCTTCAAAAAGGTTAGAACGCGACAAATCAGTAAACTCTGAGTTAAACCGTTAAATCCTAAAAGATAACTTATTCATAATACATTTCCAATAAAGTAAATAATAAACATGTAGTTAATTACATGTTTTATCGGTGTATAGCATTTCTTTTCCCTTCATTACATTTATCTCAGTGTATTAAACCGGCCATCTGTCACATATGACAGATTGAACTTGGCTCTGCAACTTCAAAGGTGCCGACGGGTTTTGTCGCTTCTCTGCGGTTGTTATTCTCGGGTAAAATCTTGGGAACAATGTCATTTGACAGATATCAACTAGTGTCAAACGACTGACTTTTTTTAAACCGCGGAATAAATCATTTTTAAAATGAATCGTCGGTTTAATGAGAAAGAACGAGCTCTTATTTTCAAACTTTTTAATTATTTTACTCAAGAAAGAGATGTTGGTTAATCGCTAAAATTTTTATAACGTCACTAACGGTGACGTAAGGGCAAATAATAGTTGTACAATCTACATGTTATAATTATAGTTTTTAAGAGGACATTGTAAGAATTTTTATATTATATTTTTTAATAGGATATTTTAAGAACTTTTATATTTTTTGCATTTATTTACCTATATATACAGGGTGTTCGGAAATTGGGTTCCGAAACTCACAGGGGAAAATCTACATGCTAAATTAAGGTGGGTTTGTCATATAACAAAAGTTTGAAATCTCGATATTTTCCGAGTTATAGGTTGTCAAAGATCATTTTTTCAATTTTAATTTTTTACAAAATGAGGTTAATCCCTAACGAAATAAGCTGGTATTTGGCATATGGTTCTGATATAGTAAAGGTCACCGTTTGACAATAAAAATATTCAGTATTCTGTTACTAGAGGGCACTTTACTCACAACATTTTTTTTATTTTCCCTGTATCTTGTTTATTTAGACTAATAGTGCGAAATGAAATATGTTAACTTAAAGGCAACTGAAAACACTCAAAAATTGGCACTCTTGTTCAGAGTCGCTAATTGTCACCGTTTAGCCACAAATAGAATTTTTTTACTCCCAACACGAATATTTCACATATCTTAACCAAAGGTGATTTAAATAGCCCTAGGTACTTAATGAATTAAATTTGAAAAAGTGAAAAAAAATCAAGGCACGTTTTATTTAACTAGTAACTTGATTGTGACATTGACTTTTTCAAATTTAATTCATTAAGTATCTACGGCTATCTAAATCACCTTTGGTTAAGATATGTGAAATATTCGTGTCGGGAGTAAAAAAAAAATCTATTTGTGGCTAAACGGTGACAATTAGCGATTCTGAACAAATGCGGGAAATGATGTTATTGACTTCAGTTCAAATGGTAGATTATTGTGCATTTTTTTTGCATTGTACAATATAGAGCTTTTAACTAACTCTGAGCGTGGGGTTGGCAGATAAAGATCATGCTATGTATTTCTAAGTGGATAGTTGTGAAATGGTCTATCTGGAATGGCAGATACGTGCTTGCGGATTAAGCAAACCGATTCAAATATGAATAAGGAAGGAAGAGTTAATATTTTAAATCTTTTAAAGAAATCCTGGCAGTGAGTTCTACTGTTTAGTCCCAGTGAATATCGAACAGCTCTCTTTTGTAGTTTGAAAATACGCTCAAATTGAGTCGCACAACACGTACCGCAGATTGGAAGGGCGTATCGGAGGTGCGACTCAAAAAGGGCATAATAGACTGTTCTAGCAGTTGACACGCTAAGTTCCCTGGAAACAGTTCTTAACGCAAAACAGGCAGAACTTAGGTTTTTTGATAAGACATCGATGTGCAAGTCCCACTTCAAATGGCTGTCCACAACAAGCCCCAAAAACTTCACAGATTCAACGACGTCGATAGTGGTGTTATTAAGTACAAAAGATTGCAACGTACTTTTATATGACAAAACTTTAGTTTTAGAAACGTTGAGGCACAGGAGATAGAATCACACCATGATTTAATGGTGATTAAGTCACTAGATACAGTTCTATGAAGCGCGGTAATATCCGGATTGCTCCAAGTGAAACTAGTATCGTCCGCAAAGAGACAAACCTTACCGCTAATGTTCAGACAAGCAGTGTCGTTGATAAACAGCAGAATCAAAATGGGGCCTAGTACTGAACCCTGGGGTACTCCACAATCTATTGGCCTGCAAGAAGACATTGACGTATCAACCCTCACAAGCTGACTTCTGTTGTTAAGATACGACTTAAACCATTCGAGAGGCACTCCTTTGAATCCGTAGTACTGCAATTTGTTAATTAAGATATTATGATTTACACAATCGAAAGCTTTAGAGAAATCACAGTAAATGGTTGCTGTAGACTGATGGTTGTTCAGGTTGGAGTATACATAATTAAAGAGGGAAAACATAGCATAATTTGTGCATTTGTTACTTAAAAATCCAAATTGATGGGTAGTAAGTATTTTATATTTAGAGAGAAAAGATAGAAGCCTTTTTTTAACCAATCTTTCAATGATCTTTGATAATGTGGGAAGTAGTGCAATTGGGCGATAGTTCGAAGCTTGGTCTTTATCTCCTCCTTTATGCAAAGGAATGATTATTGCCGTCTTAAGACAGTTTGGAAAAACCCCATTTTGGAATGACTTGTTAATTAAAGCAGTAAGATGGTTTAATGTGCATTCCGGCAGGTTTGAAACCATTTTCAGAGTAAGCCCATTAGTCCCAGATGAGGATTTGTTTTTAATGTCTTTAATTGTCCTGCGAAGCTCAGCAAATGCTACAGGCGCATTAGAGAGATATGAAAGTGGATCATGAGAAGGAGTTATGGTGTTCATTAAATCTTTAGCCACATTTACAAAGTAATTGTTTAGGTTCTCAGGTGAATTAGCGATAGTGCCAGACGAAGAAGCCTTATTCCTTAAGTCATTCACAATAGACCATGATTCTTTAGCAACGTTACCGGATTTAGCCAGCCTCTCATTATAATAAATGTCCTTGGCAGTTTTTATAGTTTTATGATAGACTTTCCTGTAAAGTTTCACGTAATCATGGAAGAAGACGCTGTCCGAGTATTTTTTTAAGTGAGATAATGAACGCATGTTCTTTGCAGATGTGCGTAAGCCTTTAGTTGTTATATACCATCGAAAACCTTCTGGGTACATCTGCATTGAATTTTCTCTAAAATTTAAATCATTATAATTTTTAGTTATTTTTTTTTATTGCCATTAAATCGTTCATGATACATAACTCAAGTACATAACATATTTTGGTTTTATTGGCATTTTTTAAAATATTTGTACTCAGTCTTGTTATTTTCATTAGTATCACTGAAATCAGGTTTGCTTTTTGTTCTTGTTCGTTCTTGCTTTTCTTGTTGATGTCAAACACTTCTGCAAACTCTTCACCCCACTTTAAGTTCATCACTTTCCGTGTTTGTATTGATCTCTAGTAGGTTATCCGAAATAATTAAAGTGGGAGTGCTGTTAGATATTCGCTCTTCATTCTTCGTATTAGTTTCTGTTGCATTTTGAAGTGCAGCGTAGTTTTTTCTTTTTCACCTCTATGGATGGCTATGGCAGATACACGAAAAAAAATGTAGTAAAATTATACACAGTTGTATATATTCTCACTACAAAATGTAGAGCGTATAGGGACAATTACAACTTGTGTGAAAATGTATCAGTAAATTGCTATCATCATAATTGTCGCGAAGGGATGAAATTTTCTACAAGCTATATATTATAATACATCACAGCGATGATTATGCTCCAACAAATTGTTTAAATCATTTTCTAATACTCTTACGTATTTTTTAATAGCAAATGTGTATATTATTCTTAGAGACCTGCGTAATGTTTTATTAAAACGTATGTATTAATTTCATACAATACATACATCATTTCCTGACAATTTGTAGCAATTTTTCTGGCAACACTGTGTGTTTTGTTACTACAGGTTGTGACTTTTTCAACAATATATTATAACTTTGACTGTAAAAAATAACAGCAAGTGTGTAAATTATTCTAAAATTTTGTGGATTTTTTTATTACATCGAATGTATTTTATTTATAAAATGTATGTTTTATTTTCTGAAAATTTGTTGCGATTTTTCTAGCAAATCTACGTATTATGTTAATACAAATTGTGACCTTTTCTACAATTTTTTGTAGTGCATCGCGATGCAATTTATGTAACGTATAGCATTTCTATTAATTATATTTTGGATCGTATCTAAAATCTCTATTTGAAAAGTCGCCATTTTTTGAATTAAATATTTTTTGCCACAACCGCCATGATCTTCGACTCAGGCAAAACCAGCAAACATTTAAATTCAATACTATGCTAACTCTTCAAATAAAATAAAAAGAAATTTCCTAAATCATAACTAAAAACCTTGTACACCTAGTGTCCTAAAACTTTACAGATGCTATAGAAACTAGACCAGTGTAGAGAGAAGCCAAAAAATTTCAGAAATATGTAATTTAATTAAAATCGTTCGAATGAATTTTGAGGCTTATAACGAGTTTTGTATCATACGAGAATAGACAGGTGTATAATACCAAGATATTGGGGGAAAAAATTAATTACCTACTTTTTCTATGTATTTATTAGAATATTAACAACATAATATTTACAGTGCGTACCTTGTAGCCACGTAGTACATATTTTCTAACTTTGCTAATAAACATGGCATGAAATCATGTAAATGTTTGTGATTTACACTCTTAAATGTTTGACAAACATCTGGATTAGAGACATTGTACGCAAATACATGTCTGCCAAAAAAATATGTTTCCAAAAGTTTGCATTCAAAATAAACATTGTCATCTCCAATTTACGTAAGGCACGTAATAAATTTCGGGTTCTTCATGGGGAAACAAGTCGTAAATTTCATTAGCCAACTGTATAAATCTCTCTCTTCGAATACTTAAATAACAATAAAATTATAGCAATTCAAAAAATTATGTTAACTTATTAATTGAAAAATATGTTTAGCTACAAATTAACCAATACCTTTTCGATTTGTTCGGTTTTAATTCATTCTTAATGACTAAGTTACAAAGAGTATTCCGCATAAACTTTTTACCAAAACCATAGCTTTTCATAATAGCTGGACCCTCTTCTGCTTTATCCAGCAATTCCTTTACAGTCTAAAATTAACCATTTTTACATAAGACATAAGAAATAACCAAATGAAATAATTTTATAAACAACTTACAGAATCTGCATCATAACCAGCTGGAGCAAATTTATATGATTGCCCAACCGTAGCCTTTTCGGTATATACATGTTCTTGACGTAACCCGTCCATACAGTTATCTGGGCTTGAGCAACTCGATTGCTAAAATGACATATTACGTATATTTTAAATTACAAAAAAAAATAGTGACTATACGTACGTCATCATACTCTTCCACAATAATAGTTGCTTTTTCTATAGCTTGAAAAGCTTGAAGTTTTGATAAACATTTTGTTCGTGGTCCAATTTTGCCTATTAGCTCTTTTACCATATCACTTGACATTTCCTTTAAAGCATCTAGGTCTATTTCATTTTCTAAAAAGTTTTTAACCATTGATAGACTGTACTAAGTTACTTTATAATGCACATTTTATAAAATATACCTATATGCAAAAAATTGAATTAGTTACCACTGTTAAGAATTTGATATTTTTTTAAAATTTTGTTTAAAATGCAAGAATATTTTAGTTTAAATCAAAAATCTCTATTTGAATTTATTTGAACGTACTGTAGTGTTTCTAATGCTAGCGTTTAATAATTGAAAGTTAAAGAAAATGAAAGTTTTTTGATATTTCATTTTTATTTATTAGCTCACAGAGTAATACAAGTAGTTATCTAATTAATTTAATCTTTTATTTTCAGTTATTACGTAGGAAGAATTAAAAAAAAACATAAAAATGAAAATATCTCAGAAACTGTTAAGTTTTGCATAATGAGTATTACAGATCAATCAATTGAAAATGAGCTGCACTAACACATCCCCAAAGGAATGAGTCTGCTTACTAGTCAGCCGGTACCTATATCCCTAATCACCATTTGTACTTGGGACATTTTTGTACATTGCTACCTAACATCATAGGGAATTTCTTAATTTTAAAGTGTATTTCAGTTTTCCGACCGAGAAATCCTAGCATTTTGCCTCTATATAAATAATATCGATGTTTTTTTGCTATTTCAATTAACTTTAAAAATGCATTACATAATAATATGCTGAAGGTATTTGCATCACTTTCTATTAATTAAAAAATAAATAAAATGCATAGGTACCTACTGGTTACGGTTGGTATATAAGTCAACGGCCATTACAATTATTACATTATCCCCGACCAACAAATAGAGCAACTTTTTTCAAGTTGCAACCTTCAGCTTAAATGATGAATTCATAAATAATGATATTTATTCATAGACCGAGATTTGTGGTTTAATCCAAAATTGTTAGTGACCCTAAGAGACAGGCTGAAGCCAGTATTCCAACCCATAATACGGTTTTAAAAATGAAATATTGAATTATAAATGCACTGTATCAAAACAGTAGTCGGTATACTTAAATCGCCAATGTGGTGAATATAAGACCACTATTTATACATATTATTTTAAAGGCGTGTTAATTATAAGCATAATAATGCAGTAGTGGCCTATGTGACCATCAAACAAACGAATATACTAGGTATATGCCCTTCACAGTTCATTAGAACTGCCTAATGCCTAATGTATTTTTCACTTACCTTGAAATGCACCTATATACTCTTGAAATCCCCAAGATTGTAATAATGCTTCCATATCTAAAGTGCTGCACGAAATAATATGCACAAAATCACAATACCGAAGAGACCGGCATTTAAGAGCAAACACAAAATGTGCAGAGCAAATGCAAATAAGCTGATTTCAATTCAATGAATTCATATTCATAGCGTCAAATGAACGCGGGATTGCGAAAACGCCCGTTGTACATGATACCAAGAAAGCCAGTTACACACGACATCGATGTCACAACGCATGCTCCAATAGAGCAAAACAGCGTTACTACAATTTGCGGATTATTTTTAAAGAAACTTTATGAAAATAATACATAGTTTGTTCAAATATGCTTAACTAAGCGGATGCAAAAGAATTTTATATGCTAATTGGAGAATTGTATATACGCTGTAAAAAATTGTATTATAATATGTTGTACCTGGATTTCTACAATTAACTGATAGTTTTTCACGTTCCAAAAAATATGACTAAATTAACCACAAATTGTGAAGTAAAATGCGATAATTCCTGTACGCAATATTGTAAAAGACTTTTCACATCGGTTGTTTACCGTGTAGGAACCTCAAACTGGTGAGAGCAGTTTGCTTACGCCACCGCCATTCCGAGTTGTCACGGGATGTGGCCCATCGAATCTCATCGTCCTCCCCAGGCTGGAGAACACCGAAGTACAAAGTCTGGAGCTGATCAATGACAGTTTGTGACAAGAGGGGCTGCATTGTATTAGCTGGCAGGAACGTCAAACTGGTGAGAGCAGTTTGATTACGGGGAGTAACGCCCCCGCCAATCCGAGTTGCCATGGAATGAGGCCTATCAAATCTCATCATCGTCCTCCAGGCTGGAGAACACCAAAGTACCAAGTCTTTGGCTGATAACTAGGGCGTGACCCAACAAACCCCATTCTTACCCCCGTCAGACTAGGGACCACCAAAGGAATGAGTCTGAGGCGGATGCTTCCAGTGGGAACGGCCCTAGGTGGTAGATGCATACGCCTGCTCGCATCGTCCGGTGAAAGACCACTCCACCAGAACTGGGAAGCGCTAAGTGGTTTTTCGAATCACGTTCCGCTTCCGCGCTGGTGGTTCCGGGTTCCACAGTAGGAATATATAGACATGATGGTGCTTCCAGGATCAAAATATTCCGGAAGTGAACTCCCCGGCCATTCGGATCTCCGGGCGTTGGGTGGCCCTGGAAGCCCTTCATTCCGCTTTTCACAGGCAGCAAAGATACCGAATCAATTAAGAATAGATTTCTGCAACATAAGAAGCCTAAATACAAACATAAATTCGGTACACCAACATCTCCAATCAAATAGACCACACATACTAGTCCTTACAGAAACACAAGTATATTCTACAACAACAGTAAACCACCCCTATCCTGGTTACGACTTACACACCCGATTTAGACATAAGTTTGGAATATACCTTTTTGTCCGAAGCGACCTTTCATGTCACCGCGAGGAAACACTCGAACCGAACATCCTTGACGTCATATGGCTCAAGTTCACCGCCAAGGGCGTAACCAAGTTTATATGTTGTCTCTATCGCCCTCCGAGCGATAGAGCCATCAATGCTTTTTTACAACACTAGCTACCACTTTTGACTCAATACAGGTCGATCACACCAATTCAGAAATAATCGTTCTGGGATACTTCAATTTCCACAACATCTGGCTCAAACATCACAACAAGACCGACAACGAAGGTAGAGAAGCTGAAGCATTTGCCATCAGCTGCGGGCTTACTCAACGTCATTAGGTACTTCCGACCACAAACCTATTACAACGGTTTGTAAATTGCCACTTCTACAGAACGATCCAAGATTGCCTGGCATTACAATTCTGCAAACTGGGACGATTTAAGGGAGTTCTACCTAGGTGTTTCTTGGTTCGACGACTGCTTTGGCACTAACGACCGGTCGGTCTGCTGCGAAGAGAGCAAGTAATTCCTCAGGAATGGAAGCATACATCCCAAATTCCATCAAGTTACCGTCAAAAGGAAAGCCCTGATTCGACAGAAAGAGCTGTAGGTAGGAAACAGCAAGCCTACAAGTACTGGCAGCATATTCAGACCGTTGAAAATCGCAATTATTTTGTCGAAGCGAAAAACGAATGCAAACGTGTGATCGACGAAACTAAGCACAAACCCGATCAAAAGATCAGGAATAAACTTTTGCAAGGCCCCATTGGCTCCAGAAATTTCTGGTTGGTAGCAAAGGCTGTAACTAATAACTTTACAATAACGTCTTTCCCACCTTTGACAGACGAACGTAGCATCACGGCGACTACAGCTAAGGAAAAAGCAAACATGCTCGCCAAAATGTTTTCATCGCACTCTACCTTAGACGTCCCCCAACCTAAGGCTCTCCCCACCATATCGAACATCAACACTACCAAGGCAGATGTCAAGATCATCATCGTGATATTCGTAAAATCCTTAAAGAACTAGATACGCAAAAGGCATCAGGACCGGACGGAATACTTACCTGCCATCGTGTTAAAGAACTGCGCCAACTAACTAACACCCGTTTTTCTCCAGGCTTTTTCTCTGTCTTACGGAAAAGGGATTTACCCATCTTCTTGGAAAGTCGCTCGAGTGCAACCTGTTCATAAAAAAAGCAAACCACCGCCCAATTGCCTTGCTTCCAATAATCTCCAAAGTCATGGAACGTGTAGTCAGTCAGCAACTACTCAAGTACCTCGAGAACAACAGAATAATAGCGATAATCAATACGGCTTTCGCAAAGAGAGATTGACAGGAGATATATTGGCCTATGTCACTCATATATGGAGTAGGGCAATTGAGAAGTACGGAGAGCCTCGAGCGATTGCGTTGAATATTTTGAAAGCATTCGACAGAGTTTGCCATGACGGACTGCTCAACAAACTGCCGTCCTTTGGACTCCCAGGCTCTCTCTGCCTCTGGCTTGCCAGTTTCCTTAAGAACCGCTCTCTGCACGTTGTAGTTGATGGACCTATCTCAGACTCAGAACTCACTCCGAGGACATCTGTTTCCCCCTAATTACAACTTACAACTATTCAAGAATCGTATCAATCAACATCTTCGCACACACACCGCTCGTCGAGCGCCATGGGATCTCCCTTTAGTGTGTGTGTCGTTACCATAAAAAAAGTTAACACATTGGCGAACATAATAAATATGGTGGTATCTCAACACATCACTTGAGAGAGCTTTTAAAGTTTGTATCCTCCTAAAAAATCGAGTTTAGAGAAAAATACCTTACTTTTTATGTATATTTTTTGAAGGCAGTCTCAATTAATGCCATGCATTTGATAAACTTAATAGCTTCACTAATTTTCGACTTTTGTTTGATTTTTGTTATATATATATTGTTTTGCCAACTTATAATAATATTATTTTTGATATTGTTTAAGTACGCAGTGCAAATCTTTCCATAAAAAAATAAAACAAAATATAAAAGTTTTGTTACAGTAGTTTATTTTGAACTTAAAAAAGTCGTTAAAGTCAATGTATAATTATGCATATTTCTCTATTCGTTGCTTTCAGTTTGGAGTTGGTCATATAGTTCGTCATACTCCTTAGCTTTACCACTGGTTGTCAAATTATTGTAGAAATTATTACAGTCTTTATCAATTAAATCTAATATAGAGATTAGATCTTGTTTTTTTAGAGGGTTGATACCCAATCGTGTAGTGTAAGAAAGAGGAACGCTCGGAATATCCAGATTTTTTGATGGTCTCTTGGTTTTGATCGTTTCAGATTTAATGTTTTAAATGGTTCATTTTTGTTCAGCGTGTACTTAAAAAGGACCGTTCCAAATTCCTATGTGTACCTAAGCCATTTAATTTTCAGCCAGTTAACCTTTTGTCCGTCTGACTCAGAAGTTCTTTGTACCAAAACATCGGTTAATAATTTCGAAAATGCAAAAAAGTCGTCCTGGGTCATCTCTATTACATCAAACTTTTTTTTACCTCGCATCATACGCACAAACTGGAACCAATCGCGTGGCACCATAATTTTAAAGTCGTCGCCTATTTGCTTCTTGGTTCTTTCTATCCGGGCATGATCGCTGTCGCATTCTAAACGGGTATGGCCAGGTAATAAAAATTTTTGGTCAATTATTTCAACAGATGTTTTTTTTAAAGGGTGTAGAGAAACATTGCTGCCATATTAATGTTTCTGTTTTGACCCCCGCAGGTATCAGAATAGGTCGTGATATGATTGTACACTCTCTGGCATATCCATGATCTTTTTAAATACGCAGGAAGCTATTTGAGCAGAGCCACTCCCAGCGATTACCTCATGCCTCATAAAGCACCCTGAGGTTTCTGTCAAGCAAGAATCCCTAATGGTTAGGTTATACACTGAGTGTATCCGCTTGTAGTAGGCAATATTAGCGGACAAAAAAGGGGCCGGTAAAACTTGCTGCAAATAAAATACCAGTACTCGAAAAGTTGGAGAATGTTTAGCCTCTTCTTTGTATATTCTTTTGCTTTCATACCCCTGTTCAGCTTCGATAACATGCTCGTCATGAAATAATGAAATTCTTTCTGTTTCTCCTTCCGTTTGGGCATTTTTCTTCAGTATCTTGAACTCATCACACTTGCGCCAAGTATCTATACCTATAGGGTTGTTTGAATTTGTAGCCTGTTTGATGAAAAACGTTACGAAAGACATCGTAACTAGCAACTTTAGAATCAACCTGACTTCTTCGTTCTTTTTTATATTCATCATAAATTTTGGTAATGTTTAGATGGCTGGGAAGATAAATTTTATCGGGATTATCCCTTCGAGAATAATGACTCTCGTGCCGAGGATATTTGTCTATAAATTCGCGAATTCTCTTTCTTTCATTGACCATCTTATTTGGAGGGGTATGTTTTCCCCTTGAATCTGCTTCAATCAGCCCATCTTTTGACTTGGTTACTTTCTTTACGAGGAGGTGATTTTGGTTTTTAGTCACACCGTGCAGCTTCATAAAGAACTCTTTGCACACATTTAACTTATTTGAGTCTATATGTATGTGATATATTACCGTTAATCCTCTGTCATGAGATTTTCCACCCTTTATACCCCTTCCTTTACAATGAAATTTACATTGAGTAATCGTCATACGATCACACAAAACTTGCTTTTGGATTTCAAGCGGTTTTGTATTAAAGTTTTTAAAAATATTTTCCTGTATTTCAGGAGTACAAATTTCAAAACATTTCTTTTTGCAATATTTTGTAACGATCTTAAACTGCTTTGCCTCAATTACCTTGCCTTTTCTATTTTTATTTGATAGTCCTGCATTTTTTTTTCTTTTTTTCTTCTTCGCGAATTCTTACTCCCTTTTTCCTCTTTCTTGAAGTCTGTAATTGATCACTTTCAGATTCGGTATTGTCTGATTCTTCTAACTCGTTATTATTAATATTGGACTCGGTTTCAGATATCTTTGAAGTACTAGGACCTGGGTCATCAGTCCATTTTCTAACAAATGATAACAATCGCCTTTGGCCTGAGCCGCTATCATCCTCAGGATGTCATGTTGGGTCCTCGTCAGAATAATTTCCCTCAAAAGGATCTTCTTCCTAAAAAAAATTAAAAATTGTACGCAATATAATTTATTTTTGTGTTGTAAATCTTACCAAATTTGTTAAATTGCGAATTTCGTTGTTATCTTGGTTTCCGTGCATATTATCAGGTGCCAATGGCTCTAGGAGACAGTACGTATTAGTCTGAGAGGCAGCACCAATTTGATTGTCATTCAAGGTATCGGAACCATCGATGGACGCAGATACATTTCCACTCGCGCATTCTTCATTAGTCATCATAGAAATTGAGCTTTCAATGCACGTACCAGTTAGTACTTGAAATATATTTTAAATCATTTTTTTAACAATCCATGGGCATCACAACATTATATTCAGTAACTGACGGACTAATATTACTTGGCAAAATAGCCGCCAGTTCTATGAGTTCATCACTGTGCTCACTCTGTATATTTTCGTCCTCATTCAGTAAAATATGATCACTCCAAACTCTACACCTAGCGTGGGCTAGCAAATATCCGCGAGAAGAAAAGTTATTCTCGCACTTTCCACAAATCATTTTCTTTAGATGTTGTCTAAACGTTAGTTCTAGTCTAAAGTGAGATAAACAGTCTTATTTTTGTTGATAGATAACTTGCCCGAACACTTTAAACGCACAAAATACTTAAATAGTTGAAAAAATAAGTATTTAATGTCCAAAATACCGGCACAAGGCACACACAATATAGAGATTTTAAGCCACTTGTGGAAAACGTCACGTTATATCACATGAAACGTTATTGACAGTAATGCAGTACCTTACTTGCGTGTGTCAAATATTAGTTTTTAGACCACTTCTTTTTCTTCTCCCTTACCTTAACCCTTCCCTTCATCGGTGTTTACTTTACTTGCATTTACACCAATGACATGTTTTTATTAAATATTTATTTATGATGGAAGAAATTATTGAAAATGTATTTAGAAGGCGCGATCTTGAAGGTGTTTATCACGATTTGATAAGAAGAATCATTATTAATGATATATATTTTAAAATTCCGTTCATGATGTAGCAGTCCCAAGACCGATCGTTATCGGTTAATAGTGTAATCGGTTATGTTTGAGCTACTGCACATGCCCTCTATAACGTTTAACGTTTAAGGTAGTAAAAATAAGGGGCTTAAAAAAGTCTCTAATAACAAAAACATAACCTTAAACAGAAACATTTTTCATTAAGGCCTTCCCTTTTTGTTAATTGAGTGGTATATTTAAAAATACTACTTTTTTAACCAAATCCGTTGCGATATGTATAAGGCTAGGGCGTTTGAGTTTAAGAAGTTTCACTTCAGATATGCGCACATAGTGCACAACCCTTTCTTTTTAGGCGCCACGCACCATAGATGAGTGGAAAGAAATAGAAGAGGGATTTCGCGAGCGATGGAATTTTCCAGGCTGTTGTGGAGCCATTGATGGCAAGCATTTAGTTATAAAGGCACCGGCTGACTGTGGAAGTTTGTATTATAATTACAAAGGAACTAACAGTATTGTGCTTATGGCCATTGTAGATCACAATTACTGCTTTAAATATATTGACGTGGGTTGCAATGGAAGAATATCCGATGGTGGAGTTTTTCGGAACTGCAATACGTTTACTAAATTGGAAAATGGTATTCTTCCAGCAGGATCATTTTTAGTTGGAGATGACGCCTTTCCTTTGAAACCATACTTACTGAAACCTTTCTCTGGAAACAACTTAACACTGGGACAGAAAATGTTTAATTATAGATTATCACGAGCTCGTAGGATCGTAGAGAATGGCTTTGGTACATTAGTAAGTAAATTTAGAGTATTTGAGAGACCAATACCATTTGCTCCTGACAAAGTAGATAAAATTGTACGTGTATGCTGTGCTCTTCATAACTGGTTGAGATTAAGAGAAGGAAATGGGTATTTGACCCCTGGATCTATCGATGTGGAAGATTTGGAAAACGGAAACATTATTAGTGGCAGTTGGCGAGAAATTCAAATCAAGGGAATGCTTAGCTTAAAGCGAAAATCTGGAAACCATTCTTCTTTAGCCGCCAGGCAGTTTCGAGAAAAAATTGTGGACTATTTTCTAGGTAGAGGGGCCGTACAATGGCAATTTAGAATGGTACATTAGTTATAAATAAATAATAATTGTAGAAGTCAATATGTGTGATGCCTTAAATACCCATATTTACCATTAACGAAATAAAGAAACTAAAAATTACTCACCATATTTGTCTGTGTTTTTCTAGTACTTTCAGCGATTAAGTTCAAAGCACCATCTACAATTTTAAACCATTTCAACGACGGCGTATACACATCGGAAAAGCCAGCGCCTGATTTTTTTGATTCACTTACTTTTTTTTTCTCTTGAGAATATGTCGATCTAATGTTTTTAATCTTTTGAGCAATTTCTTTTTGGCCGAAACCTTCTATTGCCATCACTTTTTGTATTTTTAAGTATGCTGCTTGACGTTTTTGTTTATTTTTGTACAGTTCGTTTCGAACATCCCACAGGCACTCATGTTTAACATATTCTTCAACGAATTTTAAAGTAATATCTTCCCCCCATTTTGCCATATTTAATTGTATGAATTAAAATATTCACCACCAAATACAAAATCTTCCGTGATCCTTCAACTAAACTCGAAGCGACTACACTACTTGCCCGGCCTGTCCAGACGTTATGGCGAAAATTGTTGTTAAGTTGTTAATTGCCTTCTTTTAAGATTGCCATAAGGCGAACGGCAGCTGTCCATCAGAGAGCACGGGGTGAGTTCGTCGAAGGTTTAGCTTGATAATATTAAATGAAATATCTTGGACGCCACTAATTTTTTATCTAGATGTTAAATTGGGAAGAAAATCAGAAACCGATAGCTTTGACAGATACTGATACACATTTGATTCTCCTAATAACCATTTATTAAATAATCATAAATAATTCAATACACGATACTATTAAAATGCCTGCAACACGTTTTTTTTTTTTTAAGATTGAACCCCAAAATTTTTTCCAATTAATTAAAAAAATTGAACCTAGCCCCGGAGAGTCGCGTTACAAAGCCCGGCCCCTGTCGTGGAGTCGTTTGAGCGCCACCCGTTCTAGCCAGCTAAACGGAAAAAGCTCGGCAGGTGTTGTACCGAGTGGCTAGATTCGCTCATAAAATTAACCGGTTCCTAATTTCGAACTATCAAAAAAAAAAAAGAGAATAATTATCAACCAACTTAACGTATCAAGAAAACACAATTAAAAAAATTTAATGGACAGTATATTTGCTACTAAATTCTTTTTTTTGCAAACACAGCAACAATCTATCTGGAGAAAATGGTTATATTAAAAAAAAGGTAGTTGAGTAGACAAAAGAATGGTAAATGACTTAAAGTAATTAATAAAATAAACTGAGTACAATATGAAGATTGTACGTACAGAGACCAATTCAGTTGGAAAACCTCAGTTCTATATGCCTTATCACTAAATTCACTAAACTACTTATCAAAGTGATCACTTGGCGCAGACTAAGCTTCTTACGACTAGGTATGCGTGCGCTAATAGCTGCACTGATGGTGATAATATGCCGCAATGAGCGGACACAATGATTAGATCAAAAAAACTTGAGAAGTTAATAAAAGCACCAGATCAGATTAAAAATATGGTTAGCTTGATTCATATGATAAAAAGATAAAATTCAGAGCAGTTATATCTGCCGACTAATTAATGAAATGAAAAATTAATGAAAAGAATGAAGTTATCCAGCCCGCACTTATCTTTTAAAATGAGAAAACAAATCAAAGCAATTTGAAAAATGTAAATTAAATTAATTAAAATCAATGAGCTACCTCAATTCAATGTGTGATTTATATCAATAAAAGTAAGCGAAGATTAAACATAAGACACAATGAAACATAAAACATATACCCAAATCCCGTCGTCGAACTCGGTCGATGGCCTCTAGTGCGGGAACCACAGCAGTTCTTTAACAGAAGTTCTGGCCCAGCAGAAGAAGTTCTGACCCAGCAGAAGAAGTTCTGACCCCGCAGAAGAAGTTCTGGCCTAGCAAAAGAAGTTCTAGCCCAGCAGCAGAAATTGGTTGACCAGGTAAACTACTGGCCCAGCAGAAGGATTGGTGGATCAAGTAAATTTCTGCCCAGTAGAAGAACAGTGCAGTCCTTCAAATAAATTTCTGGCCCAGCAGAAGAACCCTGAAATAATCCAGTACGCATTAAATGAAGCCCCCTTACTTTAATAAAAAAATCATAGACCCCTTCCTCTTTGCATAAATACATCTTCTTTATAAAACAAATTTTCCCAGACAAAAAACCCCATGGACTTACAGTGCAATAAAGCAAATAAAAGAGATATTAAAGTTCCGGCAACTTGAATATAAAAAGATAGATATGAATCACCCCTAAAAGAATATATAACTTCCCCATATGATCAAAATTAAAGTTGCATTAAAATAAAACTTCGGATCAGGTAAAATGGAGTAGATAAGATAACACATGGGAAAAGCAAATGGCGTTATGTGCACAAAAAAATAAAAGGTAGATAAGCAGTCAATTTCATTAATTTAGGCAAAAATGGTAGCGATATTTACCTCAGATTCGGACTTGAGGGTATATTAGAGGAGATTCGACGGTCTCGGTCTTATGGGACGAACGTGGAAGCCGCTATAAATAATGGAAATAAAAAAAATTTAGCAAAATGGCGGTCAAGTGCTTCATAGGCCACAGAAAAAGGAATCCAGAGAAAATGCTTACCTAGTACAGCTTGTAGAGCCCGAATAATCAGTCGTGTCAAAACACAAACAGAAACGCACGGTAAATCCCCTCAAAAGGCTTGTATTATTTCACAATACGCAAAACGTGCAGTTTCTCGCTATACTGGCAAACGTTCCCCAGGCGAACAAAACTAGAAAAGACCTCCTTCCGTCGTCCGTCAATTTGCCTTAAATTAAATACTGCGAAACAAGTAGTAATGGGCTGAAAACTTCACGAGTGATTCGATACAAGGAATAATTCTAAGAAAATAAACGCCTTAATTCTCGCTTATTATGGTGATAAATGACGGCGGAAGCCACGAGTAGTGAGCTAAAATTACATTCTTCCAGAAAGGCTAGGAAATGCTCTGACAGAAATAATAAACCTTCAAAAATCTAAACCGAGAATGAAAAACGCGCGATACCTAGCCCATTCCTATTATTTCGCAAAAACCTTACAAAAAAACTGGTCCGCTGTACCGAACGAGAAATATATTTAAAGCAGAGGTCCAAAAACGATCTCCGGAACATCAACCTAGGGTTCTCAAAAGGTAATAGAATATTCAAACTGAAATTAAATTATGGTTCAATAAGTCAAATGCAACGTATTTGCAGGCTAACTGAATTCTTTAAAAATATGAATGGACAAATCAAGCCAAGTTAACTTAATAATAAGGTACATACATCGCTTATCAACTAAAATAGATAATCACAATCGATTCTAAAAGCTAATACGAATATATAGCTAATCTATACTTAAAATATAGGTAATTTTACATTGAGAAAAGAGGCAATTTCAAGCGACTTATTAAATTCAGAATTAATAAACCGATGAGTGCAAAATACAGCATAGGTTTTTCCCTAAATGCGGCATATAAATGAAATTTTAAAATTGGCAAAATCGAACTGTTACATGCCTAATTTGTTTTTTGTAAATCATTAAATAAAAGCTGAGTGACTGTTTAACTTATCGACTCTACCTTCATCATCAAATGTTTACGCTTTGGTTTGTCAACAAGATCCACTCTTGGACAATAGAACACCACTTTTAATCAATAAGAAAATGTAAATGTAATTAAAAAAAATTCCTTTGAAAAAATACCCCACCCTTTGTAATTTGGAAGATTTAACCTATCGAGACCTTGATTTCAATTTGAGAATGTCCTTAACACGTTCAACATGAAAGAGGATCGAGTAAAGAAATGATATTAGAATAAAAGTCAATTATAAAATTAGATTTAGTACAGAGTACCGAACATTCTCTAATTGTCAATTGTAATCTCAACAACAGAAATTTTATTCTCCCACATTGCAATATACAAATATACAATTTGGTTATAGCCTTCTAGCTAAGATGTAATTAATTAGTTATGTGAAGGTTAAAAGCCAATTCAAAGATTAAATTCGTCTTAAAATACTTATATCTAATGAAAATTCATGAATTTTCCCCCTTAATTTAGATTAAGATTAAATTGATATCAAATTTAGATTATATTATAATTAAATTATACTGGCCGTGATGTGTCTCCTATATGGATCCCCAGATCTCTAGTGTACAGGACTACACATTCCTCACGCCGAGTGATTAGCCAGACGGGATCATTCCCAGGTTGGGTGATTACAAGATCAAGATAACATCTCCAATTTGAAGCAGAGCATCAGTGCATCAGTGTATCAGTGCATCAGTGATAACAGGAATCTAGTGATGAGGAATTCTCCAAAATGTTCAGGGATTAACTTATGTTAATCATGGCCTAAATGGCGTTTAACAAACTAGATCATCTAGACGAAAGATGGAACCAACTGCAATAACAGAATTCCAAAATCAGATATGAAAAACATGTGACTGAAAAGTTTACTTACAGCAGGCATTTGCAAATCCGGCGTCATCGGATAAATTACCACGAACAAAGTCACCAGGACTACATTATCAACCTTAATTAGGTTGGCGAGCCATCACAAATTGATATTTACTCAAATCCCTTTTACAAGGCGAAGGATATATATCCTTAATCAATTTGGCCTCTGTCACAGGTCTGACCCTTCCGGTCGTCGTGCCGTGCAGAAGTGTCAAGTCAGTCGCAGATGAAGAAAAACCAATATCCTCTGACAATCCGTCAAAATACAAAAGTACGTTCAGAATCTTGTTTCACTGAAGCTGGACTCCGATTTACTCCGAGCTTCACGCGTTCTGTACCATGATACTCATGAGAAATCGCCTAAAGCTTTCCGAAGACAAGTCCGGCCACACTTTAAGAAAAGAAGATGAACACCTGTCAGATCCCAGCTGACCACTGATAAAAATGAAAACAACAAGCGATTTGCCGGTCATTTATCACTTAATTCAAATAAGCAATTAAATAATAATTCCTTGTAGGGAATTAAAGATAGAAGAGTTATCTATCACGATAATGCAGGTATGTATACAATAATAAAATATCTTAAGTTAACAAATATACAAGCATTCTCAAACTAATTACATGTTTACGTTTTGTCAATTAACAATTCGTTGATTTTTTAGGCCCTGTATACTACTAAAACTAATCATATTACAATACAATCGATGATACTTGCTATACCATAACATTAGAATTAACACACGAAGGATGCCTCGACTGAATGAAAAGTTTGGAATAACTAGTAAGGTAAGATATTATTAATTTGAGTAGCAACCATTGTGCAGTCAATCTATGCTAATAGGTGTCACAGGTATACTCTTAACTTGTGACTATGCACGTAAAACAAACTTTTAATTGACATGTTCAATTTTAGCATATACTGGACTCGATTACATCAAGATGAGAATACCGTCTTGGACATTACCGAAGAAATGACACCAACATGTTTCACAAAGTAATGGGATTCAGTTTAAATGTAATCAAATTAATAAATTATGAATCATTCATAGATCTGTGTATCCCTTAACCTTCACTAAAATTATAAGAAAATAAATAGCATTATTCTAAACATAGAGGTGAGTAATCACATGCTATAACGTGTCTAGTCGGCTCGCTAATCGGCTTTTCTGTGTGGTGGGAGCTGCTACTCGACCAAGAAAATAGAATAGAGTTCTATTTACTAAACTCGACCGTGTACTCGACTGCCAGTGAGCTCGACTAAAACAAAATGTGTTCAAATGGGTCAAGTCACTAAATTACTGGACCACTTGACTAAACTACTGGCTACGTCTGAACCAGGCTTTAGCGCTTTATATTAGTCGCGTATTTTTATAATTTCTTCTATTGATATTTTGTGGTAAAATGGTTAATTGTTGTGTTGTGGGTTGCAACAACAACCGTAAAAATTCGTCGGCGACTTTGCATACATTTCCTAAAAAGGGAAAAGAACTGCAACGTTTTAAAGCGTGGAAAAACCAAATAAATAGAGCAATTTTTTTTCCTAATGAAAATCATGTAGTTTGTAGTGTGCATTTTAAAGATGATGAATTTGAAAATTATTTAATGCAAACGTTACTGCCTGATGAAAAAATAATTCGGAGATTAAAGAAAATAGCTGTATCTAGCCTAATGCTGTACAATAAAAATATAAAAAATAGGTGTGGTTTTAGTACAAGAAAGTCATCATATATCCGAAAAAAAGCAGGGGCAGAACTTCATTATAGTGACTTAGGTAATCAAGCTAGTGCATCATCGTCTGATCTTGGAAGCACCGAGATCGATACCTCGATTGATCCAGATGCTAATTTTTTCGCCGTTCAAGACATATCCGCAGATATAGGCATACAGTGTGAGCTCGGTTGTGAAGCTTTTTATAAATACTCAACGTTATTTGAAAACGATAATAATAGATCGGATGAATCACTGCATTCTTCTAAATTTAGTACCGACAGTAGTGACAGTGACTCTGATATATTGGAAAATATTGAAAAACAGAGCAATTCTACAAATGATCAAACTGAGCCGCTACCAGGAAATTTTGAGTTTGTACTAGTTCAGATTACCGCTTTATTGACGTTTTTTAAGTTTTATGTTGTTTGCAATTTTCCCATAACAGACATAAGACAATATGCAAGAAGTGGTGTTTTATACATAAATTGGTTGAATTACAGAAATGATCTTTTTGAAGAAGCGAAATTAGAAAAAGAGCTTTGGATCTCTGGAGATGGGCAGTATGATTCTCTTGGATATTCTGCAAAATATGTAACTTATTCATTAATGGATGTGAAAACAAAACGTATTCTTGATTTTACATTACTACAAAGGGGAATGGTGGAAGGTGATCTGGAAAAAGCAGCCTGCGAGAAAGCCCTTGCCGACATAACTAAAAACTTAAATATCAACCTGTTTTTATCGGATAGGCAGAGGGGTCGCTCTTTTATTGAGAACCAAGTATCCTAATATTCATCACGAATTTGATGTTTAGCATCTTTCAAAGAGCCTTTTAAAAAAATTGGGCAAAGCTGAAAAAAAATCAAAACTGTTAAGTGAGTGGAGTCGAGCTATAATAAATCATTTGTGGTGGTCGTCCGAAACCTGTGAAGGAAATGCACAAATTTTACTTGAAAAATTTACTTCGCTTCTAAAACATGTTTGTAACATACATGAATGGATAGATACAAACGGAATAAAACAGACATGTGAGCACAGACCATTATCAGATGAAGAAACGCGAGAAATTAAATGGATTCGTTTTGGTTCGACTGACTATCAAGCACTTCAGAGAGAAATAATGAACAAAACATTTCTAAAAGATTTAAAACATACATCACATTACTGTCACACAAGTAGTTTGGAAGGTTACCATAACGTCAGACTTAAATATGTACCAAAACGAATTCATTTTTCTTACAATGGCATGTACATAAGATCGATTCTTGCAATTCTAGATCATAATAACAATATTGGAAGGGAAGTAGTTGGTGGGGATGTACAATTTTCAAAAGCAACAAAACAATGGCGTTTTAAAAATAAATATAAGAAAAAAAATTATGCTTGGAAAAGTGAACTTTTGGAAAAAATTATAAACTATAACCCAGTTGTTAGTCAGTTACCTCAAGTTAAATTTAAGGTTCCTAAAAATATTTACAAAGTAAAAAAAACCTAGTTTAATTGAAGCAAAGAAAAAAAACGTTTATCCAGATTTGCAACAAAGAACAAATAAAAATGTAGGTGTGCAATGAAACCTATACAGGTGTAGCCAAAAAAATAAAAAATTACGGCATAAATGTTTTCACATGTAAATTTAGCGTTAAGTTGACATTAACACATTTTTTTGTTCTAATTAGGATTTTGTCATAAAAAATATGTTAATTATTAAATTCAAGTTCTATAAACCCCGTGTAGTCGTTGTTTTCTTACGGAAATTTTTTCCGTACCTCACGAACAACGCATCCCAGAATTACAATTCTGTTTTGTCTTCCAATAGTAGTCCAGCTATTAATCCAAAAAACGAAGTTCTTATATGCCATATGTCGCTATAATTTGTGTGAAATAGTTTTATATCTTTCTTTTTCTGCATTACTCTTACACTGCAATATTAAGTTATGTCTAACTATGTTCAAAGAGTCTAAGTTTAAAATTATTTGTTCAAAACTGTCGTGAGTAGTTATACAACTATTTTCACATCTAATCACTGATATGTTCTGATTTTCAAAACAGCAAACGCACTCTTTTTCAGTAGGCATTAATACGCAGCCCGAGCATTTACACCAATTTAAAGAGTGCATTCTTTCACTTGGTATGTTGACAGCTTGATTTTCTTCTTCCATTCGTCTAAGCTCATTTTTACTAAACTTAGGTTCAAAACCAAAAGCCATCACACAAATACTAACACTTCTTAATACTAAATAAAATTTTCCCAGTAATTTGGTCGCCACATGTAATAGATCGGTATGAAATCGAGAGCGTAACTACCCATGTTCGACGAAATATGCAGAGCGCCGCTAGTCGAAGCTCTTGTGACGTCACGCAATCGACGAGTAAAACTTTAAGGCACGTCGTCCACTGAGAAAACCATTCCGACGCAACCGATCGCAGGAAACTTATCGCTTACGATTGGTTGCACGTTTTTTGTTCATTGGGAAAACCTATTTTAAGTCCGTAGTGATCAGTTTTAAAGATGTCGTCGTCGGATGAGGATGTTTTTACCGCATATTTATTTTTAAAAACTCGAAAAAATAAAAAAAACGGTTTTGGGTACATCCCGACTTTAAAAGACAGCAAAAAAGTCGGTGGTACAAAATCGCGAGCGAATTTAAGGACCCTGTAAAGTTTAAGCAAACCTACAGAATGAATCAAGATAGTTTTCATGAACTTGAAAGACTTGTAGGTCCAATAATTCGCAAGAAAGATACCAACTTCCGAGATGCAGTAGGAATATCAGAGAGATTGTTGATAACCCTAAGGTAAGTATTAAAAATTAATCGAATTACGAGTAGGTATAACTAGTACCGCATTTAATAGATACTACTTATAAATAAGCAGTGTGGAACATACATTTATTATTATTTATTGAATATTATCTTACACATAAAACTAACTAAAGTTGAAATTGTCGCAAAAAACGGTGGATTTGACGTCGACGGAGTAGCATTTTGAAGAGTCGTGTAGTATTGGCTGTAACTTGATGAGGTAGAAAGAGGTGTTACAGTACGTGAAGTCGAAATCAGTGAGTGGTCAATAGCATCCAAAACATTTCGTCGAAATTGTCGAAACTGTGCGTCAGTCATGCTTTCCACCTCAGGAACCAAACTTAACAGAAAACATTTTCGGCTACTCTCTGGGTTATCAATTTTTTGCTTTTTATGTTGAAAATATTCCATGAAAGCTTCATCAGGGGTTTTGATGGAACATTTTGTTTTTCACTGTTCTTTTTTCTTTTTTCTTTTAAATTCTGACGTGCTGAAATTTCTTCTTTTCCTTTTTCCGTTTCTTCCGAGTTATTCTGCTTACTTTCCTCACGTTCCTGATCTGTGTCCTCTCTATTCTCCACTTCTGACTCTTGAGAGTCATCGAATATTGTTTCTGTATTATTACTCCCGGGTGATGGAAGATTACTTGGATTACTCTCATTATTTTGGACTTTTACGTAAGGGATAATAAATTGCATTACGTCATTTAAGTAATACAGTTTTTTCGTTGATGATCCGCTAGGTGGTGGCTTTCGTTTGCGGACGAACACCGTCCTCAAATTCTTTCACCTCTCTTTGCAGTTATCCGCTGAAATTACAAAATCCTTAATTAAAACAATAGCACATTATTTAATGGTTAAAAATAAAAATATGAGTAGTAGGTATACATTATTTTTGCACTTTAGGAACTAAAATGATAGTTTCAATGCTTATATCAATATCCCTCGTATCAATTTAGAAACACCCTGTATAATCTATACTATTCTTATTTCTAGGTATCTAGGAACTGGTAGTAAATACCGAGATTTATCGAGATATTTTTTAAGAGGAGACAGTACAATCAGTCATATTGTGTCAGAAACCACAGCTGCAATATGGAAAGTCCTTCAACCATTATACATGAAAGTTCCATCAACGGAAGATTGGCATCGGATAGCACAGCGTTACTACGAAATTTGGAATTTGCCAAATTGCATTGGCTCCATTGACGGTAAACATGTTCGTATTCAGAAGATGCCTAAATCTGGTTTGACGAATTATAATTACAAAGGATATCATTCAATAGTGCTGATGGCAGCTTGTGATGCTGATGCATGTTTCACAATGGTTGAAGTTGGACATGCTGGACGTAATAGTGATGGAGGCGTATTTAGGGCATCAAGAATGGGTCGTTGGTTGCAGAGACAAGGAAATGGATTAAACTTACCGAACGACCACAAATTAATAAACGATGATACCGGGGGAAATTTTCCATTTTACTTTGCAGCGGATGAAGCGTTTCCGTTATCTAAATATATGTTACGGCCCTATCCTAAAAATGGACTAAATAACAGAAAAAGAATGTTCAACTACAGACTTAGCAGAGGACGCAGAACTATCGAATGTGCATTCGGTATGATGAACAGTAAATTTCCGGTTCTTTCCACTCCTATAGCCAGCAAAACCATTAAAAATGTTAACAATATAATACGTGCCGTTTGTATTCTACATAATTTCATCAGAAAGAGGGAAGGGATTTTATATAGACTAACATTTAACCCTGATGATACTGGTATTGATTTTGAAGAACAAAATGTTCCTGAGGACATCCAGCATGACGCAGAAAGGCCACTAATTTTTCCAGAAAGACCTTCTGCAACTAACCTTCGAGACTATCTTTCATTTCACTTTTTAAAACCTCATTCTTCTTTACCCTTCCAGTGGAAATACTGTATTCATTAGAATAACATTTATCCTAACCTGTGTTTACCTAGATACTCAAATACGTAGCTAACTTCTAATAAAAGCAATAAAAACATAATTTTGTTTTTGATTATCTTTTTCGGGATAACTACGTAGACATTAAATTCAAATTTATAAAATCTTCACATTTTTCTACAAGAAGGTAGGTACTAATATTTTACTTTCTTTTCTTACCTGTATCTTTGGTAGCTTTTGCGATTTTCTCCCACGCGGCATCTACGACATCTCGTTTACAGTATTCTTCTAAAGTGTAATTGTATAGACAAGGATATTTTTCTATTTCCAGCACAAACGTAATGTTGGCCTTTTCGTCAATTTTTGATAGGGAACGCGGCATTGTAAACGAGAACGGGCACATTCGCACGCATCCTTCCGATAATCGTAAACAACTAAAGTCTCGCGACCAACCCGTTTGATCGTCTGCAATCGGTCTTCAACGAAAATAGTCGTAGTGAACGAATTAGTATTGGTTTTAATAGGACAATCGCCTTACGACTGGTTGCTTAGTCACGGACAACCGATCGCCTCGTTTTGGTTTTCTCAGTGGACGACGTGCCTAAGGCGCTATTTCGCAGCAATGGTTAGTTGTAGAACGACGAGGTTTGGCCTGTTATTCTTAGACTCTTTTGTACTAAAACTTTAATTTTTGGCGCACACCCCCTCGGCAGCAATCGGTTCTGTACCATATTGAGTGCTACCTAACAACACGGCCTTATTATCGACACATTTCACGAAAATAATGCCTTTATTCTTGTCAGTCTTATAATCGTATTTTCCCCTACCCTGCTTTTGCAAAACCTTGTCAGTCTCTATTGGACATCCGACAATTCTATTGCTTCTTAGGCTCCCTAAACTATAGATATTCATTGTATCCTTCAAATAAACAAAGAGTGGTAAACCAGCAAAATAGTTGTCAAAAAATAAGGTTGCCTTACTAGGATCATGTAATGATTTTGCTAGCGGTATGACAATTCCTGCTCCCACACCCATATCACATTCTTGTTGGGATAGTTCATTTGGGGTACCATAAAGTTCCCGAAAAGTGCCAGCACCCTGATAAGGGATAAAATATAAAATGTAGCCGGAAACTCCGGCAATAACAAAAAACTTATAGCCCCGTTTATGGAGTTTGTTTTTTATATATTGCCGAAGGTTTCCTGCTCGAGTGCCCTTGTAGGCAATCATTGTTTCATCTACAGAAAACTGGTTTTATGTATTGTGTTGCAATTTTTGTATCAATGGGCTTATCTTCAAAAATCGGTCTGTTGTGTTTTCTGTAACACTTTCGTTGTTATTGTAATGAATGTACCGTCTCAAACTTTTAAACCTCTTTAAAGACATGAAAGATGCGATTTGTTCAATTCTGGTACCGTTGGCCCAATAATCTTCATAAGAAGGCAGTTTTATTATTCCATGAACAGTAATATAGCAATTAAATCGGTCATCTCTTTGGCGTTAGTGTTGATACTGGAATCTGTAATTTGCGTACTATATAAATTCGTCTGTTGAATTATATAATTCATTATGTCCATGGAAAATAGTTTAATGAAATATTCAATTGGAGGCAGGATCTCTTCATTCGTTGAGGGCGTAAAACTGGCATCCCTAGTCGTGTGTGGTAAATCTTCCTTGAGCCAGCTAAATGTTATTTCTGGCCCTTTTTTCTTTTTTTTTTGAAGGGGGAGGCTCAGGTACTTCTTCAACATCCGGCTCCTCCTGAGGATTGTCCTCAAAGTCTGAGGCACTGTCGCTGTCTGATTTCTCGTTATCTGAAAAAAAAAATCAAATATAACATTTGTTTCTAGTTTTTCTGGTACTTGCTTACACAATTTTATCTTCTTTGCTCCCAAAATTTTGTATCAGACTAACATCAGATTTTCCTCATGGTCCGAACTGTCTGAAGCATCTGAAGTTTGAGGTAGTGGAGGCATCTTGAATTTTGCCTTATAAAAAGAATGGGGCGGTATCGCATCAAATTCGTCCATACTTAGATTTGGCGGCAAAATCTAAAAGATACTATCTTTTAGGGACGATGTAACCAAATGGATACACACATTTTTATCACTATTTCCGTCCAAAACTACAAATACCTAGTCAACAACAAATAGAACAATATATTACCTGTTATATTCTAACACAAGCACAAGAACCACAACAATTCTATTCAAATTTTACGCTCTAAATCAACCACTATTGTGCGCACTTCTCAATTAATTCAACAGTTACGCCGGTGCACGTGTATACTTGTCTAAAATGAAATCGACAAATCGCTCGCGCAAGCACCGTTTCCAGGTCTCCCCTCCAAACCTCTCTTGTAACCATACGGCAACGTCGACTGCAACACCTATAACCATAGAAATAGGACTCCTAGAAGGCTGATAGAGTGAGAAGTCCCTCACGGAGAAAGGGAGAAAACAATAGGGGTGGGGTGATAATACGCTTGCGCGGGCATGTAAATAAGGACCTTATATTTACTTGCTTACATGCAGTTTATATAACAACACCGTTGCCAAACTAGGAAAAATTTACCGTTTTATGTGTATTTTAATTAGATGACTACTAATAAACGTGGGAAGTAAATCCCGAAACGGAATTTTTTTAAATCTGTTTCATATTATAAATTTACTCTAATATTTTCGAAGTATATGTTGCTAAGATTTTTGATTATGTTAATAATTTTTGTGTTACGTTAAAGCCTAGTACTTTACATATCTTATACTTGGCAACGTTGCGAGATTGCAAGGACGTGGACCCGATCGGACGCCATCATGAATTCTTGTTTTCTTTGCTTTTCGACTTTCGATGTCCAGTTTTGTAAAGAGTTCTTGTGTTTTTTATTATTGCCGTGTGTTTGATAGTACTATAATTCGTTTTCGGTGTTATTTGAGAAAAATTCCTTCAACGTAATACTCAACATGCTCTTATACAGACAGGCACGCGCAAAAGCTACGAAACTCAGCGTTTCTGTCTTACACATGGATATTTTGTCTCTCTTCCTTCGTGAGTAGATCTGCTTATATACTCTTATATATTAGCCTTCTAGGAGTCCTATTTCTATGCCTATAACTATAGCGAACGTACAAAACAGGCGTTTGAAATCAACGTGACCATATGGTTACATCGCCCAATAAATGACGAAAAAAATATCGGGGACCGCCCGATACAGGGTTAATATGTTGTGCTTAAAAATATTTTTTAATTATTCTTAAATAAAAAGAGGAAAACTTTTTAAAGGAGGAGGCTACTTTAGACGTTCTTTTTTAATTAAAATTTCAGAAGTTTTTTACCTGCTACATGTACAGAAAACTGAATAACCACCGAATCTAATAGAATATTTGAAATAAGATGTTTTTTAACAGTTGTCGAGACATTTCAGCAAAAATATAAAAAAAATTCTACTTTCACATAACACTTTCTGTGCTTATTTCCTTTAAATTAGCATTAATCTTACTACCAAAACAGCACAAACAATTTAAATTTTTGTACAAAGAAAACTAAAATATATTTTTTTGACTATTGCTAGAGGCTTTTTAGCTGAAATAAGTGCTTTATCCTCCAAAGCAAGATTTAAAAAAAAAGATAATTTCTAACAAATAATATTGAAATATACTAATAACTAAGTGCTACCTTTTCCTTCTGCAAATATTGGTGTCGTAATTTCCCGCCTGTTTATTATTGAATTGTACGAGCCTCTACTACTTGCAGAACTTTCTTTGGGATTATATTCAATATCTGAGTCGATTTCTTCATGTTTTTCATAAGATGTAGAAGAATTAGTTAAAGTTAATGGCTTTACTGATATATTTCTCTGTTTCGTTCGATTATCGTATGACATACTACAGAAACTCCAGTTTCTGTGATATCTGATGTTGCTGGATGCTGTCGGGACTGAGAACAAAAACTTGCACCAGATTTCTTCAAATTATCATTTAGAGGTAAACATTTTGAGACAGGTGCACAATTTTGGTTGGATTCCAGTGCTTCCTCTGGCATTTTTGATACATGGGTGATGTCAATAGTTGATAAACTGTCTTGATAAATATTTTTATGTACATGCAGCATATGTGATATAAAGTCTGACAATCTGGCTTTAGAAAAATGATTTCTATCTTTGCTTAACGAAACAGTTGTGGCAACATATTTTCTTAAAGTATTTCCTCTTATTAATTGATGTTCTTTATCACCACATTCTTGAGAACATGATTTCATTATTTTGCAGGCATCTAGGGTGGCAAAATTATTGGTCGACGATGGGATTCCAAAAAGAAATGTATTTTCAGGTGAAATCTTCATTTGTGGCCGCTTATTAATAAAAGTACAGTAGCCGCAAGTTGAACTTCATTCATTCAAAGAGCTGTATTTCGTCCTTTTTCCCTCTTAATTCAACTCGTACATACTTGTGAGCCTGCTTTTTTTTCACAGAAAATAACTCATATACTGTTTGTCTTTTTGTTCATTAATTATGTGATAAGCCAAAAAATCTTCAATAAAAAGTCGCTGAATTTCGCTTGGTCTTTTACGGTTAAAAGTCTGTAAGGATGTTAAAGTATATGAAGCTAACTGCAACCATCCTTCTCTGGTGAAGTCTTTACTATTAATTTCATTTATGAAATATAGAATTTTATTTTCAGTATGTTCTATATATCTTTTAATAGAATCAGTATTGGGAAGCTTTATTTTTTTCCTTCGTGCTGCTTCATTTTGTGTTTCATTAATGGTCGGATTTATTACTGAATTAAATGATTCTTCCAAAATTTTTTCCTCTTCATCATTGATTGTATATTCCATAAACTGTAATTTTGCTGCATGCTTAAGATAACCACCCAAAACAAATGCAGGGGATGGAGTCTGATATCTTAAACCTATTTCTTCAATGGCAACCAATATATGCTCCAAATGTTTTAGTACTAAGGCACTCTTTAGGTCTGTAATTTTAGAATCTAATTTTCTCATAGCAAGAACAAATCTTGAAAGAAGTTTTAATCTGGCTCTGATCATTTCAGCTTGATGAGGAGCTCGATATTTTCTAATCAATTTACCGAAAAATATAATTAGTTCATTCCTCCGATCGAATCAGATCGCAAAGCTGGCCAAACTTTGGTTTTTAATGCTGCAGAAGCATTTCTGTGGACATGATTAAGTGTTTGTTTACTGCTTTGCTGCAGTTTTCTAGGATTTTTTCCTAAATTTGGAACACAGTTTCTGGCGTGAAACCGAAATGCGGGCTAAGAGTAAGTTCCAAGACAATTTGGACAAGAAACAAAATTACTAAGTTGCGATTATTTGTTATTTTTTTGGGTTCTTCGTATTGCAATAGAGATGCCAGGTTCTTCTAACTTCAAAAGTTGCTGATTATAATAAAAATCGCCACGTTTTCTTACTTTGCCAATAATGCCTAGGTGCTCTTGGCTTTTCAAAGGGTATGCAGACAGTTGTTGGACATCATTTTCATCATAGTGAACTGACAGTGCAGATGCCTTGCTATTTTGTTACAAGCGTGTGGCAAAAACACAACAGTGTTTCTTGGAAGGGCACTTGTGGTATGGTCTCTGTGTTGGAGGTGTAAATTGTTGATACATTTCACATATATAGTTTGTAAACCGAGCGTTGATCGTTACGTCATACGTTGTCTTTCTCTCTCATACCACCGTTAATCGGGGGTGACCGAAATTTGACGTCACGGACGTACGTTGAGCTGCGCATGCTAGGATATCAGATGAAATTAATGAAATTTCTCATCTGTCAAAGTGTCAAATATATATTTATTTATTTTATTTGAAGTTCGTCCCACGTATTTTTCTGTTTTTATTTGTGATTGTTATCGCAGTTGGAAATGCCTGGACATCGGTACACTGAAAATGAGCAAGTCCTCATTGTAAAACTAATAGACTATTTAATCGCGAAAAAGCCGCAGAGAAAACGCTTTTACCCGTGAGTGCAGTATATACCTAATGTAAGTTGATACAAAAGTGCAGTTTTAACAATATATAAAGAGTAGGATTATTAATTTGTTGTAGAGAGTTTCTGATGCTTTAGGAATATCGTCAGCCACTGTGCAAAGAATGCATTGAAAGGCAGTCTAGAAACTTGTTGACTTTAAACCCAAGGCAAATGTTGCTATTATTTCCTCTCATGGAGACCCTCTTCACAAAGTTCATGGCCATACTATAAGGAGAGCATGTATGCTATGTATGAGAAAGGTAATCTGCATTTAATTTTTCATTATTTTAAATAATTTATTCATTATTTCGGTTTTATTGTAGGTGAACATCTCACACTGGATCATTGCAAACGAATCTGATGAATATTGACAGTGCAGATATCTACTGATCTACTAATATAATCCTATTGAGATGGGATGGTCAGAACATAAGCGTTACTACGAGGCTTGTATCAGTTCGATACATCCTGTCACAAGCAGATGCATCAGTTCGATACATCCTGTCACAAGAGAAGCTGTTTTAAATTTGTCGAATGAAGCACTTTAAAAGGTAAGAATCTAGTCAAACTTTTAGATATTGCTATTTTATAAGAGAATCTGTTTTAGATTACACCAGAAAAATGGAGAAATTACCTATGTTCATCACACAAATGCTGTAATACAATTAGCGAGGACTGGAAGAAGCAGAGATGCTTTGGTCAGATCGATCTCAATTCTTGTCACTCGGATGATATGATGAGTATTATTTTAGCGATGAGTGTGCTCATAAGCACAGAAGATGCTATGACTCCTTTGTAAAACATGATACAAGAGCCTTAAATTAAAACGGTCCTTTCCATCGATTGTGTGGTATGGTTTTTTATAATGAGTGAATTATTATTGTGTTTTTTATGACGAGTTGAATTATAGTGCTTTATTATCTTTTGTCTTGTCTGCCATTTGTGTCTCCTGATTAATTTTGTGGCTGGATGATCAATACATGCCAATAGTATTTTAATATTGTATTATAGTACTCTGTTTTGTCTCTCTGTGCTATGTAAGGTGTTTTTTTTCCAATCTGTTTTTCATTGGTGTTTATTGTAAGTTTGTATAAAGAAAAATATGATTTGAAATTGTTAAAGTTAACACATATACGCCAGACTTTTTCTGTTGTTGTATATGAATCATGTTATAGCAAACTTTAGGTTATATAAAATGTTTTGTTTTCCATTTCACAATCATTTGGGCGTTCTTTGAAAATAAATTAGCATTGTTTTTGTTTTCTCTCATACTTGAGTTTTATTTTATGGTGTCAATCTACTATACTTTGTTTAAGTTACTTTAGTTAGTTTTGGTTATAACTGAAGTACAACAGACTCAAATACAATATTATGCTATACCGTCACCCATTTAATATATTTTCTACGAGATGTCCTGTGTTAAAAATAGCATAAATATTATTAAAAGTTTGAACTAAGGCCGTAATGGCGATATTTACAGCTACATAATCAGCAAAACTGAAAAAAATTAAATAAACTTTTACGAATCTAAGCGTTATAAATTATAAACAAAACTTACTTACCTACATATATAAAACTAAATAAAAGCTACATGTTTGAGGTCTTTCAGTTTTATTAACTACAGAACACTGCTGTAATGTGAAATGATTAATTAAATGATAAGACAACAAAAACCGTAGCTAACCGAAGAATAAAATTGCATTTATAGTCAAATTTAAATACATGCCAAAGTTTACTGCAATGGTAAATTTCCCTTTTTATTAATTTGTTTACTGCACTTTACAGATGCTTACAAGTTCACAATCGTATGACAAATAAAAATTAATTGGTAAAAAAAGGTCCAAATCACGTTTCAGTTGCATATCCGATATTAAAAATGTCTTTGTGATTTTTTATACACTATTCTCCCGGCCAAGTTTGTTTCACAGTACATTGCTTTTGAATTGAGTTGAATGTTTCTTCAATTAACCACATATCACAAGCATAATTACATAACTTTTCTTGTAGCAAAGATTCCACTTATTCGAAATTTCGCAGGTTTTAGATATGTTTTCATTCACACAAGATAACAAGACCCCTGTATATCTAAGAATTTCTGCTGGAATTTTACTAGAACACTAGAATATTTCTGTTTGTATTGTGTTGTTAATTTATTTAAGTTCCTATTGCAAACCACACAAGACTTTTATTCTTCACCTAAAACAAAGTAGATTGCATAAAATTAAAATATTCATATTGGAGATTCAAATATTATCTTACCAGAGTGAAAAAGGGCATGTTTATCGGTTAGTTTCTTTAAATTAAATCTATGAATCACGAGTTCATGAGCATGACATGTTGTTTGTTATTATTTTGGGTTTGAATTCAGCGTCCTATCTAATCTCACATTCGAGATCGACATAGCCGTCTATTTTACCGACACGAAATGGATCATGCGCGAGGCGTAAGTTATGCTCCTCCCAAGACTCTTGTGAAACAATTCAGGACATGCTTCAAAACTGATCTGACGTCAGGATTTATGACGTAACGATCAACGCTCGGTTTACAGACTATATCAACATTGATTTGAGAAGCAACAAAAGTGTGGTCATGGTCAATAGACTCACCATAGGGTATTATCATTTACAACTTGCAGTACTAGATTGAGCAGTGTTGTTTATTTCTAGGATACAAACATCATGCGATTTTTCTGTATCATAAGGTGAGGTATTCACAAGTTTTTGTTTCTGAATAGGATCAGATAGTGTATCTTGGAGATTTACATTATCAATTAACAAATCTTCCGCATATAAAAGTAACTTCTGACTATTAGCATGTTGATATTCAGTGTTAACAGATTGAGTACGATTTGCAACACTTGAAATATTATTAATTTTGACAACTAGTGTTTTTTGCAAATCCATTTTTACACATTCTGCCTCATTTTTGGTGGCAAAGTAACCTAAAGTATTGGCAATGTACGCAGCACCAGCAGATTTAATGATAGCTTTCCCTAGATCAAGATATCGTGATATACACGTAATAGGACAAACATACATGATTGGATGACCTTCATATCTTAACAAAATAATATACATTTTGGTACTGTGATATGTTACAACTATTATAAGGCAATTTAACTTGAATGAACCTCAAAATCTCAAGTTTTTTATTATACCAGCCTGCTGCTTTCTGAAAAAAAACTTAATTATTATTAGGAACTTGAAATCAATAAAGCAACGCACCCACGAAACTTTTATTGCTGCTGAAAAAACTTCATTAAGGACATCTTGAATAAAATCAGGATTTTCACTCAAAAACCTAAAAAAAATTGAAACGTTACAGACAAAAACTGAATTACTTTAATTTTTCTAATAACTTTCCCTATCAGTGGATAGTATTTTACGTGATATTTGGTACAATATTAGGAATTCCACATCTAAGTGCTCTAGCAAAATTGCATTAAAACTGACTTGACTGCCCTTTCCTGTACGGAGCAATAACAAATTTTAATATTTAGTAATTCACCCAAAATTAGTTCATCTTAAATTGACCAATAATGATAATGATTTTTAAGCATATTTAATATTAACATACAATTTATCGTTACTTAAATTAACCATTAATTTTATTTTAACCTGATTGTACATAGTACTTCAAAATTAAAACTCAAGGTAACTAAATTCTTCTCAAATGGACCATAAAAACTTAACCTATAAAAAAGGCATTAATAACAGGCATATTTACACAATAACCAATAATCACAATCAAATACACCACAGCTGAATACTTCAAACATACCTAAACCTGTCTGCCCTGTGGTAGATGTAGATGTATTATAATAATATAAGAAACATATTTACGATTAATTAAAGTAAATTAGTAACATATGGTACATTATAACGTGTAAGATCTAAATAGGTTAGTAATGACGCGTCAAGCGTATTATGATTATCGGAGAATATATTGTTGTGCTAATATTGTGAACTAATTAAAATCATTAATTAAATATCACCCTGTCGCAAGTT